>JAXBDA010003062.1:0-37498 GCA_036023075.1 Gaultheria prostrata | reverse complement strand
TTTCAATTGGAGTTACGGGTATAGCCGGCTCTTTGTATTCTCTCCCGTTCATAGTGAATCCTCTATCACTCTTCGCCCGTGGACGTACCTTTAGAGCTTCGTGCTTTGGGGGGAACCACGTAAATCTATGTGTTCTTGATTTTCGCTTGTTGGTTTGTTTTCTCTTACTTCGTGGCCTGTCACAACAAGCTCCTTGCTTTCCATCTTCTCTTGGGTCTGAGGTTGCTTGTTCATGTTGGAGTTTCTCTCCTAATTGTTTTCTGCTCCTCTTCCCTTTTAATCTTTGTTCAAAAGATTAATAAAATTCTTTGCTTATAAAAAAAAATACTAACGGCCTGACCAATATAATGCTCTCTGACAATAAGATAGTGCTGTGTAGTAATATTAGACAAATTAATTTCGACAGTAACAAGAAGAAAAACAGATATCAACAATCCACACTAATATCAGGGCATCCGAAGCAAGATAAATTTCAAGACAAGCATATAAATAAGTAGATTGTCGGAAGAACAAGGAGACTTGGGTCAATGACGTAAAAGAAACTTTGACCAACTTACTGGTTTGCCGGCTGCTTCATAAATGTATGGAGTTGCTCAAATGCAGTTCCTGCTATTATACTTCCAAGGAACACATTCATGAAATTGAACATGTAATATCTAGACGCCGATCTCCTCTCCAGAGATGAAATACTTATAAAGCCTTCAAATTTAGACATCAACATCAGTATAGATGGCAGAAACATGAGGAAAAGCTTCAAAGCAAGTCCAGGCAGAACACCTTGGATGAATGATCTGATGAGAGGTCTGCAATAATTGATCAACCACAAGTACTGAAGTACATGCATGAAATTCGCACCAATTTCCAAAGATCAGTTGCAATCAGTAATAGCAGCCACAAGTACATGCATGAAATTCACACCAATTTCCAAATTTTTAATGAAACCTATGTTCAAGTGCAAGTGCCTAGATTTGGCAGGCCAAAGGGAAGGTACTACATGAACTTTGGGTTTGGAAAATTGATTTAGAAACACAATAAAGGATGATTCTACTAAATATACAAAATCCTAAGACCATAAAGAAATGGGTTAAAATAATTCATGAATGGGTACTCCAAAAAATGTCAAATGCACAATAGTAAAACATGTCATTTTGCTCAACAGTCTGATCCAAGTTACCGAAGCACCAATTAATAAATAATGTGACAGTATCCTCCAGTAAAGAAATCAAAGAACTCACATTTCAATAATGACCTTTAGAGCTGGTAACGCTTTTTCAATACCCTCGATGTTTGCAAGCGATTGTACAAATGCAATGGGGATCATATAGAAGAATGTGAGGAAAAAGAAGGCGACAGCAATTATAAGCCTTTTGATTGTCAGCTGAACATAAGGAATTGCCAGATTTTGCCAATATACATCACGAGGCTCTGGGGCCCACTCTGTCAACCATGCAGTTGAATCCCGGGATTGTTGGGTTTGGGCACAAAAAGCAGCAGCCCACCGACTTTTGAAGGAGACAAATGCAGCTGGTATGATAGCTTTCGGATCCATTGTAACCCTCTCTCTCTCTCTCTCTGCAGCTATCTGAAGATGAGGTATCCAAGAAACATGATTAAGATAGTTTGAGCAATTATCCAATTTCAGACGAAACAAGAAAACAAGAAGTAACATTGTTCAAATGTGCATTTGTATAATAGGAAAGAAAAAGGAAAAAGCACAGGAATAACCGGCACTTCTACTGAATGAAGCATACATACAAATTCCCTGTCAAATAATTGAAGCGTAACTATTTTAGTTAGTGGTCGCCAATAAGAAGTAAATGTCAGTTGAAAGTCATCAGCATATAAGAAATGTGTGGTGGACTATAAAGAAAATTCTAAAGCGTTTATTTCCTCAGTGTGTCATTTGTGTTATGATATATATGACTGTGGTACTCTTACCGCCAACAGATTTCGTACTAACAATTTTCTTTCGGTTGCAATCACTTGTTTTTCCTGAATAATTTACTTGAAAATAGAACCCAATATCTAGTCTCTATGGTATTTGTTCATCCGGACTGCACAAGTAATTGGTCTTCAGTTTTGCAATCTTTATTTCTTATGTTGCTTTTTTTGGATGTGTTTTCACCCTTATAAGTAGTAGTACCTCAATAAACTAATTTCTATCACAAGAAACAAAACAAACGCATCGAACATAAACTGGTCATTTGTTGGTTTATTTCTACCCATGATGAGATCATTTCTTGGGTCGTAATCTATTGAGGTTGGTGTAGTTATTGCGGACTCTCACATGGTTAACCAGACTCTGAAATATGTGTTACGGTTATCTTTTTTCGTTTTATCTTGTAAGGGTAGTCTAATCTTTTATTGCATTAGGGTTGCTTAAGGTTAATAGCGTTAGCCTATATAAACCGTCTTATCATGGTATTATTTTTTATCTTTGCAATACAATCTCTCTTTATCTGGAATCTAACATTGTATAATTTGTATCAGAGCCAAAGTTGTGAGAGGTTTGGGTCCAAGTCTCTATGTCTGCATTTTGTTCCATGTTTGCATTTTGTTTCTTCCCTTAGTATACTGTTTCGCTCTGTTTATAAAAAAATTGCATTTCCACGTGCAAGACCGGATTGCACATAAAGGAGGATGTTAAATAGCTTGATATATATTGTTGGGCCCATTTCGTAACAGATTAAGCTTTTGGGACAACTGGTAACTTAACAGATATAGTGTCCCGTACTTGTAATTTTCATGATATAGATGAATGTTGTTAAAGCTTGTCTCACATTGGTTAATTATGACATCCAAAACTACTATGACCCTGGGCAGCATCTCCACTCATAGCTAATTGGTTTTCAATTGGATTTTTAACATGGTATTAAAACTAGGCTTTCGGAGTTGACAAGACTCTCTTGATTGGTTTCCCTGTTGTTCGTGCCTAAGCGCACCTGATTGTTTTGTTCTTCGCTGCAATCCCCACATAATGGATCCGTTGTTTAACTCTCCATGTGCGGTTAGAGCTTATCCCACATTGGTTAATCATGACCTCCAAAACTCGTATATGATCCTAGGCAGCCTCTCCACTTATAGCCAATTGATTTTGAGTTAGATGCTTTAACAAATGTAATTCTCTAACCGCTTGGACAAAAAAAAAAAAAAAAACTGGTTATTCCATTAAACCTAACTTTAAGAAAACTGGTTAACCGCTTGGGCTCATTATGTGTGTGTGGGCCTCGATTGGCAAGAGTTTTGGGTCACGGACTAGGCTTTGATTCTTTTGCATTTGATACTTTCTCCTTGCTCCTATTAATCATTGTAATCTTTCTATAATTAATGAAATCTTTTTTGCCGTTCAAAAAAAAAAAAAAAACAGGGAAAGCCAACCAGGTTCCCCAAATCTATGTAGCTTACGCAAGTGTATGTACCTATACCTGAATGAATACCTTCTGCAATTCCGACATCAACGGCATAAGTGATGAAACTTAAAGAATACTATAAAAATAACGAGGCAGACTAATTCTTAAATAGGAAAAAAACAGTATAAGATGTGAGAGAAATACAACAATGGGAAATTACTTCTTTTGACAATCTCTCGATTTCAGATGTCTCAAAATCAATTGCATCCACCAAAGAAGCCAAGGAAACCAGTCTGCCAATTCAAAAATTAAATATGCAATAAAGCGTCAGCACCCCTACTGAGAAACAGCATTGCACCAAAAGAAAAAGTAAATAGCAGCATCAAAATAAGATATAGGAGAAATAGAATCCGGTGGAGACATAACATTACAAAGCTTTACCTTCATGATAGGCCGCTTTGATTGATTTCTAGAATATTTCAGCTCATAATAGTGCAGCCAGTTTTGCTTACTCTTCTTTTCCTTCACCAATTTCGCAAGTTTGTTTGCATTGTAAACAACCTGAATAAGAAAATAAGGATGGTGTTTGATTTGACAAATTGCGGCAGTCAACAACCTTTACAAGTCAAAAAGACAGTAACTGAAATGAGTACATTCAACTCCTCTAAGCAAAAGAAATCTCCTTGCATAGATGCCTGAATGGCTGAATTCATATCCTAAATTATCATTTTAAGAATAACCTCATGCAAGAACAGTTAGTCCTTAAATAGGATATAGTGAATGGTGACTGGTGACATCCATTTACAATAACTCAATAAGTGACATTTCCATCTTGGCATTAAACAAACTCATAGCCAGCCACCATCTTCCGCACTCAAAACAGGATTATGTACGCCACGTCGCCAACCAAAAAATCACCCACAAGTAAATAGGTGAAGGAAAAGAGAAAATTCCTGGTTGCGTTGTACCCTTTGTTTGCACCGATTACCTATCATCAATACACTCCCCTTGTTCTAAATACAGGCCACTGCGTATCGTATTGGCCGTTGCGCAACGTGATTTGGACCTCCATTACTGTTATTTACCAATATAAGCGCCGACACTGTCTGCTATCGCCCAATTTAACTATGCCACAGAAACCGTTACTTATCTCGATACAACGATTTAAAACCCATCTTCAACTTAGTTGTACTACTTTCTTTGGTTGTGATCATGTTCCAGTAGGACTAAATGAACAGCTATTCCTAAGGTCTACTTTGATGAAATATACAACTCATAACTCAATGTTAATGTAATGCTTCCCACATAAATAGTAGCAATCAAATTGGTAACAAGATACGAAAATAAGATAGAGTTATTCCTTTTACACATTTGATCTGTATGTGAAGGCATATATGCACACAGGAGTACGTATTCAAGGAGTAGCAGCATAAGTCAACCTGATGAGTAAGATAGTTATCTGGATGGTTGACAAGGAAAAAGTGCTCCACAAGCTCGCTAACTGACTCATCAGGATCTGGAGGTACATTCCTAACAAGGACCTGTTATCAATCAATATAGTCAACCAAAGTTTGTAGAATATCCACGGAGGAGTTCTCCTGAACGAGTGCGAACTTGGTAGACATGTAAGCAACAACAAACATCATCTAAAACACTTGTAACTGCAAACATAAACCAAAACCAGATCACCAGATTTCTTTCTAATCTTCAGATTTACTGCAACATCCTATTTTATCCAAGGAATAACCAAGAGGTTCATAAACTAATGAGAAAAGTTCTGGGAGAAGGAAAGAAAATGTTGTCGCATAAGTATTACTCCTTGAATGAGTTCTAGAGGTTACTGGAAGCAAGGTGCAAATGAAACGATCGAAAAAGAAAAAGGTTGCTATCGTAACATGGTGCTATGGTCAACAAGAACATCACAAGTTATATACAAAGTTCCACCTGTTCTAAAATAATCAAAACAAGCAGATACCGAAATTTAGATAAGTTTATCACATTGATAGGTAATTCAGAATTAAGATGAAGAATATGGAGTAGGATACAAATAGTATATTCCTTTAAAATCGAATTCCGATGAGACAGGCTGTATCTTACCGTGAATTGATCAGGACGGCGTCTTTCAGAGGCAAGAAAATGCAATCTCATTGATGCAACTTTTTCGTACTCCTTTCGTAACACATAGCAAGTCCAAAAAGTGAAGATATAGGCCATTATTATATGAGCCCAAAATCTGCACTCCCAGAATGGTGAACATCATTCAGTGCACCATAGTAGTTCCACAAGTAAATCTAGGCAAGTATATACTGATGCCATATATAACTCCGAAGATTGCCTCATACTATACATCTTAAACAGCTTATTCGCCTACTCATAGGATGATTCCCCCTTTATAAGAAGCATTCTGGTGCAAAACTGATACCACTGGAGTTTACTAAAGACTAAAGAGAATGTACTTGCGAAGCCCATAGGTATTATGCCTTGGTAGTTATTACGCGAAAACGAAAGGATAAATATGCTGCAACAGAAAGCAGCAGTCACCCTGGTAATGGAGTGAATACTGTCTTAATGGAAAACAAAGTACAAATCTATGAGACTTGACACGGGGCTATGAATTAAACTTGACTTCTAAAGAAATAACAATTTAACAGAACAATTAGTGCCTCGATTCTTGCATATTTCGACCCAATTCTAAATACAATAATATAATAACCATATCTAGTTTGACTAGTCAGGAATAGAGTTCTCACCTGTGCGATCCGAGAGGAATATTTGATATAGAAAGCATATCAACATTGCTGTAAGTTACTTTGGCACGCTCTAACGTGCTATTTGTCCAGTTAACTGGTACCAGGACAGCCCATGCAAGTAATGTTATAGGAACAAAAATTTTGAGCCTTCATACATCGATGAGCAGGAATTAGCACAAGCCAATGGCTTAAAAAATGGCACAGGAACATTTAATTGACATGATATCATAATGCAATAAGAATCTATCTTCTTGTCCAACCTCACTAAGTAAAGAACAAAAACTTCCAAACTTGGAAGCAACAAGGCTTAAGCTCTTCTCAAAATTATTTTGCTGCAAATGTGCCAGAAAGGAAGTTAAAATGGATGAAAAACTCCAAAAAGATGAACTTTCCAGCAAGAGTTCCAAGTAAAGTTGCATGAAATTGAATCAGCAAAGTTATAGAACCACTGGTGAGACTGGACCTAAACGAATTACAGGTCTGCACCGAGGCAAAGGACCATATTCTCAGAATCTTTTTGGCTTATTTAGTTCCAATTACTGCAAGAGATAACAAAGTTTACACTAACTACGCATGTAGATTTGTGTGAAGAGTTTGCTCTTGTTTTTAATCTTTTACTATAACTTTAAGGACCTAAGAAACATAAGGCTATTTTGTAAATTCTTCTTCATTTTACAGTTTACGCAGACACTCCTTTGTACGGTTAAGATTCACAAAGGAATGGGAATTTCATTTCTGCTGAACTCAAGTCATAAGAAATTCAAAGCCTTTTGCCCTTTCCCAACTTAAAATTCCACTTTCAAAGGTAAAATTTGAAGAACAAGCAAAAAAGTGTAAACTGTAGCCTCTACAGCCAAAAAATCTCTTATGAAGTTATTGACAGAATTTTTTTTACTGTTTGTTTCCTTTCAATCATGTGATCTTAGTTTCTCCAACAATTGGAGCTTACATTCTAATTCTGATATCCCAAGCATGTATCTTATTTTCTCAGTTGGTTTCAGAGTACACAAACAAAACAAAAATAGTTTCAGATCATAAAATGAATTTTAAAAAAGCATGTTTCCAAAAGATTTCAAAGTTTTCCTTCTATGTTCCATTCTCTTGGCAACTAAGAAATACTAATTGAAAACATTCACTCCTTTTTTATGACCCATGATTCAGCATACATGCTACTTGGCAATTGCAACTAGTACATCCAGTAAAGTGATTTTGTGAATCAAATTAGCATACCCAAGCAAGTAAATCCGTAAATAAACAGCAGAATCCAATCCTGCATGGTCAATAAGCTCAAGTTCCGGCATTTTCAGTGCCTCTGGCATCCAATTCAGAAACCTCAAATACGATCTGAAGTCCAAATTGACAACCCGTCTTACAAATGCTCCTGAGCGTGATGGACTCCTTCTTAAACCTTTAAGGTACCATTTCGGAAAGTACACCCTATCATTGAAAGGTTGAAGCCGTACTATGGCAAACACCACAAGGAAAATAATTGCACTAAGAATATTGATTCCTGCTGCAAGCCCTATATCTCCAAGCGTAGCCATCTGGCCCTTCTAAAAAGTTATGCCAATATACCTGTCAAGGACCGAGACAATAAGAAAAAATATGGAACAAATCGTTCAACATTGTGTAAACGATGAAACACTGAACCCCGGAAATGACACTTAACTCAGACTTGGAATCCCCACCTGTAGATTTGTCTCAACAGTTCTTTAAATTTCTATCTACGAGCGGTCACCTTGATGATCATAATCAACATCCAATACTCAGGCATATCATATTTCATTCAGTGAATCTCTCATGAAGAAAGATTCCAACTTGTGCGACCCCTTTGTTTTTGCATGCAAATTTCTTCTTTTGGCGGATTAACTAATGGGAAAAAATAGTGCATCAAGCATGGGTTAATACCTCACCAATATAGTTAGAAATTTGGTTGAATGGACAATGCTCGGCAACTGTTTGATAGTAAGCATGAATGGAATTTTAACTAGGAAACAACGTGATTATGTATTTGAACCGTGACTCTTGCTCTTTCAAACCATCTTTGCCATGCGTCAGTTGGATTTGAAATACTGTATCGTAATTTTTTAGATGCTTAGCGTCCGTTTGTTTCCAAAGTGTGCAAAGACATTGTTGTAATGGTTCTTTTGTAGTTGATTATTATGTGACCTAATCCTTCTTCCTTTGATTTTCTGACCGTTCTATCCATTTTTTTGGACTCAAGCTTGCATCCATACAAGTTTTCCCTTGATTTACTGAAGTTTATGCAAAAAATGGTTGTTCTTCTTTATACTGAAGGTTCATTTGTTTGGCATTTGGCCACCTTTAAAAAAGAGAGTTGGATTTATGTTATGGTGCTTGGACATTCTTCTCTATTCAGTTAGTTGGATTTATGTTATGGTGCTTAGAGATTTTCAAGAAGGAACTTTTTTCATTTTGCATAGTCTAATTTTACCAGTTACTGTAGTACGAATTCGTGAACTAGATCTTTCTCTTAATATTTTGACATTTTGTTTGTTCTGTTACAAACGTATTGGCTGCTACTCCACCATGTTGATTAGTTCGCATTGCATAAGCACTATTCTTCGTTTCGTGGCCATTTGAAATTTTTTCCTTGCTCTGTACTTCAAGTTTTTGTCTTATTTGTGTTTCCCCCCTGTAATTAGAGAGTTTCATGAGTCATGATGATCCCTCACCCGTGATGACCAGCTCGAACGTCATCCATGATGGCCATGATCGAGCTGGTGTCCACGGCAACGATTTATGCTGGTGCTTCAAAATGGCTCACCTAGAATGTTAAATGTTTCGCTCCCTTACTGTGTTAATCCCAATGGTGGAAATGGACGGAATGTGAAGTTCACAAAAGACCCCCTTCGTTGTTCCCCAGTGCTCTTCGGTAAGTTGATTCCTTTTCTGTTCTCATATCACACTGCTTGAAAGTGGATTTGGTGTCTAGGATCTTAAGATCTGATTTGTTCTTATCTAAAGGATCAATTTGGTGCAATAAGTCTGTCAAGAATTACCATACTTGCCGTCCATTTCAATTTAAGATCATTTTGGTATTCTACTTTTCATAATTTGTACATGACATTGGATGATATACATTCCTGGGTTGTTGTAGATTATTATGTTCCTCTTAAATACAGTTACTGTATTCGATTAGATACACTCTCTTTGAATTTTACTTGAAGAAAATACTTCTCCAATAAGTCGGCTTCGTTGACGGGGAGGTCAACACTAGAAAATGAAAATCCAATTTTAGTCGGGTTAAAAACGTGTTGCGTCCTGCCTTTAGGCTCGGACAATTTCTAGTGCTAGTACAATTTAGTAGCTATCCGAAATCAATCAATATTCCAAAGCCCCATAGATGATGTAAATTTCTTTAATTACTTCCTGAAAATGTAAAACTTAAATGTAAAAACACAATTAAAACAATTACTCAACCATATGGAGTAACTTGTTTTAGCATATTTTGTACAAAATTCCGAAGTTTACAACCGAACAATAACAATACTCAAGAGAAAACAAGTTTCCATGCCCATCAACTCCCTCAAAAATCCACAACATAATCCTAAATAAAATCAACAATTTCTCATGAGTCTACAGATAATTGCACGACAAGTAGATCAGATCTACTGTTCCAAAATCCCCTTGTTCCTCTGTTGCATGGGGTTTTGGGGCCATTGGATCACATACAAATTTTTAGAGCATGAAAATAAAATTCATCATCCAACGGCCCAAATCCCTCTGCAACAACAGAGGAACATGGGGGTTTTGAAACATGGGATCTCACGAAAGGGCTTTCCGATTACTGTGAAACTACGACATGTAAATGCATGCATGAGGGAGAAAACCATACTCACAGTTCAGTTGAGAAAATGCCAAACCCACCAAAAGAGGAGAAAATCAAGGATTTTGAGAGAGAAAAGCAAACAGAGTTGCGGATCAGAGAGTGTTATTTATCGGGATCACTTCAGAGTATCAACAGAAACAAGAACATTCACAAAGAACTCTTGCGTCAGGTAAAGTGAAATCCACACTCTAATGCTGCATGTTTTTGTTTTTGTTTCGTTTTTTTTCACTTTCAATTTTAAAGGACAACTAGTGAGTGAATGAATCAATAATGCTACGTAGTACCAATAATTTACCCAGAAAGCAAAGTGGGATTCCACCAATCCACCCATCTCATTAATTTTTTTGTTTTTTGTTTTTTTTTTCACAAATGCTACAGGCATATCTGGGTCGTTCGTTACGAATGGACGGCCCAGATTTCAACTTGCACGTATGACAACAAACGGTTCGGATGCAAAAGTGCCGAGATAAAATTTGGACTATCCATCCGAGCAAAGGACGACCGATGAACGGCTCGGATGTGCACAGCACCGTGTTGTGCACGGGGTTGCACAGCAACAACTTAGGGGGTGCACATACACCGGGCCGGGCCGGGTTCGGACCGAGCTAATACTAGATAATAAACGACATTTGTGAATTCGCAAGCCGGGACCATTCATAATCGGGCTTCATTTAATATGCACAACACCAACCCAAATAAAAATTTTAATTTCCCAAGCCCATCCAGTAAGCCCATTTTGTTTTTCTACAGCATGGAATCACAAACATAAATTAATCAACCATAACGATCATAATTACAATTCACAACTTTAATACTCCCTCCGTCCCATTTTAAGTGGTCACTATGGGAATACGTGCAATTTCAAACCTCTATGAGGATTTCTCTGTGAGGATCTTGTGAGGGTTTTGTTGTGGGTTTGACAACACACCAAAAATAAGATCCAGTAAATCACAGCCCCCTTCCTTTTTTCTAAATCAAAACAACGTCGATTCATAAGGAAAAAAACTAACGGAGACTAACGGAGTTAAAACCCACAAACTGACGTTTTCTTCTTCTTCTTCTTCGTTTGTTTTTTTCTTCCACAAATTGTTCTACCCGAATCTTTTGTGAGGGCTACAACCAAGCACTATCCATATTCCAACACATATCATATTCCAAATTCCAATTGGCTTAATTTTTTTTTTTCCTTTGTTCAATTTTTTTTCTCTTCTTTGTTACCTCAAATTTAAATTGGCTTAATTTTTTTTCCTTTATTCAATTTTTTCCGAGATTGTTAGATTCTCTGTTACCTCAATTTTTTAGGTAGTCTTGTAAAAAATCATTTGAATGAGATAACTGTAAAGCAATCGATCTAATTTTCAAAATTTTCATTCAAAATTGAGGATCCTGAATGCCTTATGAATTTAGAAGAAAAAAAATTAAACGACTGTGTAATTGGTATTCCTGTGATCTAAATCACAGAGAGCTTACACCCAACTACAGGCAAAAACTCAATTCACATTCAAAGCCATGTGCGTGACACTCGTGCATGGCATGAATTAGCGATACCACCTAGGAAATTTCGACGAACTAGACATCACATCTGCACGTGAAACTACAAAATAATGAGCCTCCGTAAACCCGAAGGGTCGCAAAATTCATCACTTTGGATACAATCACTTTAGTGTCACTTTAGATTAGTGAATTCATAGTTTCCAAGAGTAACATCTGCTAGAATTCAAAAGAAAAGTATTGGTAAAACCTATTATAGCCCAGACATGCAGCTACTACCACTGAAGAAATCAATCAGGCAGCACCAGAAGCGAAGAAAACTCTTAAGAAAGTGCAATGTGATAATTACTGGAGCCTCCTCTAGGCTAGGTCTAGCCATAGCAAAAACACTAGCTGAAACAAAAAATGGGATTTGGATATGTGCTGAACAAAGGAAAAAAATTAAAGCCAATTGGAATTTGGAATATGATATGTGTTGTCAAACCCAATATGATATATATGTGTTGGAATATGAATAGTGCTTGGTTTTAGCCCTCACAAAAGACTTGGGTAGAACAGTCTGTGAAATTGAAAAACAAATGAAGAAGAAGAGGAAAACATCAGTTTGTGGGCTTTAACTCCGTTAGTCTCCGTTAGTTTTTTTTCCTTATGAAATGACGTCGTTTTGATTTAGAAAAGAGGAAGGCAGCTATGATCCGTTGGATCTTTTTTTTTTTTTTTGTTGTCAAACCCACGACAAAATTCTCACAAGATCCTCACAGAGAAATCCTCATAAAGGATCCGGATCCCAATTTCGAACCCCTACAAATACATTTGTCTATATAATTTTTTAATTTGTTTTATACCAAATTAAAGTGCTCGGATGGACAGACCTGTGCTATTTAACCTTTATCAATTCGGGTATCCATGGGTTGGGATCCAAATCCTACTATCGGCCGACGAAAGTGAATTTTTCGTTTGAAATACTACGTTTTCATAAAGGAATTGGGGAAGTACTGCGTTTTTCAAACTATTTGTAAAAATACTCTTTAGCGTAACAAATTGCGCTAACTATAAAACGCGAATGGGAATTGCGCTAACTGGTGCCCGCGTGGGACCCGAAGTCCACCTAGGTGTTTAGTGCGATTTCAAATTGCATTACCCAGGTCTAAATTTTTTATTTTTTATTTTTTGAAGAAAATCAACAATTAGATATATATCTCTCGCTCTTCATCATCTTCCTTCTGAGAAACCCTTCTCTCGCTCTTCATCATCTTCCTCCTCAAATTACTTGTTCGTGATGTGATTTTAACCTTTACTTTGCACATGAGCAGCTATAATCATGTACTAATTGTGGTGGTGGTGGTCGCCGGAGGCGGAGAGGAAGGTCGCGGGTGATCGATTGCTCCCCTCTCCTTCTCTGGTCTCTTCTGGTTTTTTAGCGTTGGGTAGCGCAATGTGAAATCGCACTAAATACCAATATGGACTTGGATCCCACAAAAGTACCAATTAGCACAATTTCAATTCGCATTTTATAGTTAGCATAATTTCAAATGGCAATAAAGAATATTTTTACAAATATTTTGAAAACCGCAGTACTTGTCCAATTTCTTTCTGAAAACGTAATAGTCCGACGAAAAATGCACGGAAGTTCCAAACTGGACCCACACCTGACCCATGCGTCATATTTTTACCCCAACTACCATTTGTTTGTCATTTCTCTTTTTTTGTTTTAATGGCATCCTGCAGAAGTCTACCCACCAAACACGTGCGCACACAGAGAGAGAACTGAGAAGGGAGAGAGAGGGAGAGGGAGATCAATCGTTCGTCTCTCTGCTCTCTGAAGTAAAATTCTCAGTGAAAAGGAGAGATGGGTTCCATTGCGAAGAAGGGTTTGCAACAGTACCTGTTACAACTTCAGCTTCATCCCCTCAGAACAAAGGTCTCTCTCTCTCTCTCTCTCTCTCTCTCTCTCTCTCGCTTCTGTTTTTTTTTTTTTCATATTTAAATTTAACGGCCCTGTCTCGCATCAATTGTAAGTTATCCGTTTCAAGTTTTAGTTTTGAAAGATTCGAAATAAGTTAGAGATCTGTTTTAGTGCATTTTTTTAATCTACTTGTTTGGTAATATAAGCAGTAAAATGGTTTTTGTTTGGAGCAATATCCAATATCCCCTTTCTTTTTATGGTTTTTGTGTGTTTTAATTGGAAACATCTTGGTTGTTTTAGTTCAAGTCCAATTCTAATCTTATATGGAATGTAGAAATCATAGTATCTATTTAGATATGTTTGTAAACCAAAATAATTAACAATTGTATCTTTTAAGGGGGGAATAAAAACACATTTTAGGGTCAAATAAACTGAGAAGGTACCAACACTGGTAGTCAGTTTTTTTAGTTTGAGCAAATGACTAACTAAATTTTTTATTTTTTTTGTCATTCGATACATATCAGTGGGGTTATGGGGAGCAAATGACTAACTAAATTAGCTTATAGTAAATGCTAACAAACAGGCTGCATGAATTGGGTGTGCTTTTAACTCTATTTGTTTTCTGAGTAGATTGTATTTATTAGCTTATTGATTCTTCTGCTTTATGGAATTCACCCATTTGGGATAGGCGATTACGGCAGGAGTGTTGTCAGCAATCAGTGATATAGTGGCTCAGAAGCTCTCCGGGATACAGAAACTTCAGCTGCGACGTCTTCTTCTCAAAGTGGTAAAGGAATAAACATATAAATCATTGAGAATGTAGATATAGACACATTTGTGGTATTGTTTGCTAAAAAAATTCCCGGTTATTGAAGTGAAGTAAAATTTTCCGGTTATTCGCGTTGCGATGGTAGTTAAGCGTCTACCGTGTTGAAGTGAAGTAAAAAAAAGGATGAAACAATTTCTCTGGAAATATATATTTATGCATCTATATATCCATATGTATCATGGTATTTCTTAAAATAATTGAAGTCAAAATTTAACTGGAAATTTGTGTAAAATGGGTCCTGAAACATTTGCATGCTAAGTAGGGTGTGCTTGGCAAATGTTTCTAGGATATTGTCCTCTGCCTGATTTAATTTTTCCAACTACCAAAGACAATGCTTTTATGTGCTATTTAGGTTTTATAGTGGATTTGTGGTTAGTAAATTGATAGGATTCAGCGGTACTACCTTATGCGGCTATGTGCATATCGGGACTTTGCTCCGTTCTTCCATATTTCTAATTTAAGATTTATTCGTCATAGAATTTTACAGACTGAATAGCACCCTATTGGTTCATTTAACCTTTGGTCATGCACACAGTTCTTGAAATTACCGAGACACTTAGTTTCATTGGCAGTTCCACCTTAACCAAAATGATGCACTTTATATTTTCGCCAAATTATTGAACTGCATATCTTTAATAAGAGTATCGATTTCCTCATGATGTATTTACAGTGCTTGGATGAAATAGAATCAACATATGCTATTCACAAGTTACTCCTTTCTTCAGTGATGTGAAAGCAAGTTGCAATGAGGAATGAAATTGTATGGTCTACTGATTTTCCTCGTCTTTAGAGATTGCAGATTCAACCCTGATGAGAATGAAAGTTATTGTTTCTTTATTGAATGATGCAGATTTAATCACATTACTGTTATGCCATGCTCAAAATCTTCATCAGATAAAAAAACCATTCTCACCTGAAGAAATGTGGCTTGGATTTGTTGATTATGGACTTATGGTTCCATAGTTTATTTGTATTTTCGGTGCGATCAATGCTAAGACTGATAAATGCAGGTTATTTTTTGTATGTCATGAATGCAGGTTTTGGGATTCGCATATCTTGGCCCATTTGGGCATTTTCTACATATATTGCTGGAGAAACTTTTCCAGGGGAAGAAGGATACAAAAACAGTGGCTAAGAAGGTACCTCTCGGAATTCTTTTGCTCGTGGTTTTAAACCATTGCCTACCAAGCTCATTCTCTGAGATATGGAATTCTCATTTCATCGCTTGGTATCCGACAACTATCAATACTCCTCTTTTCATTTCATTTTCTATGCAAATGTACACGTTTCAATGTATTGTGGCTTTGTGAAGAGGTTAGTAGAGTACATGTCAACCTCAAAAAAGTTGTCTCATCAGTATAGCAGGTTATTTAAGTAATAGCAGGCTTTCTTATTTACGCACCCACACACGCACGCGCACATGGACAGTAACTGTACAGAGATGCTGAAATGCATGTCAAATTATTTCAGGTGGTACTGGAGCAGTTGACGTCTTCCCCTTGGAACAACTTTCTTTTCATGGTTTACTATGGGTTGGTTGTTGAGGGTAAGTTCACATCGAAACTTGTAAATAACTTGTATTAAGTGCTTCATATCAGCAAAATATGCGTAGCAGAGGGATCAAATTCATCACTTCCCTGGAAAACCCTGAATCTGATGCACAAAAAATTGGTTGTTGGTTTTGTACACACATTTGCAGCCAATGTTTTGGCATTCCAAGGCTAAATGATTTCGACACCACTGGATAAATCTTTATCTTCCCTTGAATATCGGTTCGTCAAAACGTTAGACATGCATGCAAAACGTTTCTTACAGCATTTCAGAGATGACCATGTTGCATTGTTATTTCTAAATTTCAACGACTATGATCTTCGGGAACATAATTATGTTAAATTTACAGCAAGGCCCTGGATCCATGTCAAGACTAAAATCAAAAAGGATTTTCCAGCAGTGCAGTATGCATCATGGACAGTATGGCATTCTTTTCCTCTTCCGATTGTTTGATGTTATCGCCATCATGAGGTGGTTATGTTAATTAATCATATCCTATGAACGAATATTCAGTTCTGGCCGGTAGTGGGATGGGTAAACCACCAGTACGTTCCACTGGAGTTCCGTGTCATCTTCCACAGCGTTATAGCCTGTTGCTGGTATGTAGTTTTACCTTCAATGTTGTTGTTTGTTCCCGGCTCTTGTGTACCATATTCCCATATATATTTCGTCTATTGAGTTCAATTGCCATCATTTACTAACGATAATCCGGGTTATTGAATGTCCTTTTATTTTCGTCGTTCAACTTTGTAGGGGAATATTTATGAATCTGAAGGCAAGGACTACTGCATTGACCAAAGGTTAAGCGAGTGAAAGGATTTTTAGCAATGAATCTGTGTCTGGGATGATTTATGCTCACAAATGTGAGCTCTCTCTCTATCATTTGTGGTTGAAAAGTAAACGTATCTCCGATTTGTGCCCTGATTAAGCTATTCATGCAAAACTAAGTGTATTTTTTGTGCTGCCCGATGTACTTGGAAGCATCGCGTGGCTAACAAACTGTCTATTGTCTTAGCGATTGGGACGATTGCAATGTTCTACAATTCATAATGGTTGGTTTGATTTGTTATATATGGTTTGTTTGAGCATTTTATAGGAAGGGAGTATGAGGGATATGAGTAGGGTTGTAAACGAGCCGAATCGAGCCGAACCCTATGAGGTTCGGGATCAGTTTGGTAAGGTATGAGTTCGGCTCGGGTTCGATTCGAGCCTAGACAAGTGAGCTCGAGTTCGGCTAGTGAAAAAATTTTGAAGCTCGGGCTCGGCTCGAATGGGCTCGTTAAACTCAAACGAGCCGAATTTAGGCTCGAATTCAGGCTCGAATCCAGCTCGGTAGGGCTCGTTAAACTCAAATGAGCCAAATCGAGCCGAATTCAGGCTCGAATCCAGCTCGGTAGGGCTCGTTAGCAATTTAAAACACAAACTGAGAAAGGAAAGCGACATGCTTCAAAACAATGTTACATGTAGATCTACCACAATAATCAAGAAATCAAAAGAAAACAAACAGATCTACCACAATAATCAAGAAATCGAAAGAAAAACAACACAAGAAAAAAATATTGAGAACTAAATCCCTCAAACTATAAAATATTTATAGGTAGACCCCTAAAGTATTATTAATTATATTTTGACCCCAGGTTCGCGAGCCTAACCAAGCCGAATCCACTTAGGTTCATGTTCGGCTCATTTATGGAACGAGCCTAATATTTAGGTTCAAGTTTAGTTCGTTTCGTAGTCGAATCGAACTCGAACAAGCTCTTACCAAACCGAGCCTCGAATAGTTCACGAATGGCCCAGTTCATTTACAGCCCTAGATATGAGTAGATGAATGACATTTTCACAATTGTTGGCCGGATATAGAATGGGGATAAAATTCGAATCGGGTGGGGGTCGGAAAAATCCCCATCCAATGGGACAAAATATGAGAGATACCAGATCTGGAGCTTAAAAAGTACAGTAAAATACGGATCATATTATGCTGGGGCAATTGTGACAAAAGCGCTCTAGTAAGATTTCACTGTATGCACAATTTTATCGGATTAATAGTGATTGGATTAATCCTTCTTGATATTCTGTATACCACATCCGGGATTTTACGTCCGAGACATGGAAGTCGTAAATATTTTATCCTAACACCCCGAATATTTGGTCACCTTAGATATACAGTCCAATCTAGTGCTCATATCCGATCGGCCCCCCTAAAAGGTCCCAACTCCTTATGGCTGTCAAGGGGCTAACCTCATGTACTTTCCAAGCAATCTTCCCGGAACTTTAGTGAACTCTCATAATTGTACATTTCCTTTTCTGGAAACAAATTTTCAAAAAAACTCAACAAAACCGGATCTAGGGATGCTGTAGGCCGCCTTGTTGTGCGGCATGTGGACCGTCGAATGTGTTTTCAACGGTCCTAATTTCATCTCGGCACTTTGCAGAATTATACTATTACAAAAATTATACTATTACAAGAATCCGGTGACCGGGCTAACTGATACACTACATCCCTCTTCCAATCTACTATCCCCAGTACAACTTCGAAATAGCCGCAGTTACAAATTTTTCCGAGGAAAATCATGGTGTTGTAGGGCCCCCTGTATCAAAACTTTCCTGAGCATTTCTATTAACAAACTCCCTTTTCTATAACAAGTTGATGGTTAGATATGCTGTGAAAACACAGATGTGGTCAGAGGCATTGAGGAAAATCATGGTGCTGTATCTAACAATACAGAGGCATCAAAAGGGCCGACAACTCCGTCACTCAGAAGACGTATGGCAGCGCCGCGTGAGAACTTCCTTGCGAATAAAAAACATGGAACGCGTGTAGAGTTATTGCTACACCACTCTGTCCGGTGCTCGTTCTCGTAGTGTACGAAATTGATGTCCTGTTAGAAAAAGCACATCAAAGTCATAAGGGGCAAGACAACACTAAGGCAAGAAAATTCAAAATAGAAATTGCACCATCGCTGAATCAAGCAAATTGATGGTCTAAATCTTGAGAGAGTGGAATAGAATAAGAAAGGCCATATTGCCATATGCCCGCGACAAGAAGAATATGAAAACTAGATGGTCGACGAAAACTACAGGTTGTGGAAATGAAATAATGGATATAACAAGAAGATTGTGTGAACATTAACTTTAATTTATATAAAATAAAAGAATAAAAAAAACAAGAAGATTGTGGTGTGATATTGGAGGAGGGAAAGGGTGAACCATAACACTTCCAACAAGGATAGGTTTTGGGCTATCTGAAATCACAAAGAAGGATGGGTTGATTGTTTAGCAGCATGATCAACGGCAGTATGAGTTTCAAGTGAGTGACACAACCATAGTATAGTATGCAGACAGGATGCACTTCTAGGGTAATCCAACAAGCAGAGGGAAGCACTTGATGTCCAGGGGAACACTAAATCCACAATATTTCTTTTCACAAGAACATAAGTCCAACCAGCATTTATCATTTACTGAATGTGCGAAACAAAATTTCAAAATGAAACAACGAGGACGATAGCTTGAAAATAGGGATAGATAAAATAGAAGTTCCGAGTAGCATGCTGAAAAAATTATCCATCCATGACACGCGTCTTATTCGTTGATTGGCAAGAAACGGGAGATGCAAGAAACGATCACCTTTATTTCTTTGATTTGTTGAGGGCCCGCATTTGCATAGCTAAACGTCATAGGGTGCCAACCTTTTTCCATATTTGACGAAGATTCATTCCATAAGCTGTAAGTCACCGTTCTTTTTTCAAGTTCACCATCAAGATCATTCATCTAACAAAGGATAGAGAAGAAAAGACCATTATGATTCCCTATCGGAGCTACTGATCCTAGAAGAAACCATAGTCAGAAAAGAAAATGAAAAGAACTAGAGCTATTAATGACTGAAACACGACAGAGGATCAGTAAAGGTTAAGGGCCCAATGAGCCTAATCATCATACATCCATATTCGCCCCGAAGGAGGATAAAGGGACGGATCAAAGATCAATGAAGGAGATCAATAGATCATATACAAATCAGACTAAGCAAAAATGAATCTATTTCTTACTGCAAATAAGGTCTGAACATAATGTTCATCTGGGATACAGTTGTGCTGCTTCTGAAGTTTCTGCATTTTAGCAGAAAAGCTACAATCAGAATCTCAAAGACAAAAGAAAGGTTCACGTGAACCAACTGATAACATCATTAACTGATCATCGATGAACAGATTAACTTCTAAAACAAGGATAAAGTATAAATAGCAAAGCCCAAGAGCTGCTAAAAATTAGAAACCTGGAAACAGAAAGCACTTACTACAATATTCTCTGTTTCCTTGCTGGCATCTATTGGTGGACGTCGCTGCAAAGTTGAATACAATTGCTCAATGTACAATAAACCATATCAAAATTAGAACAATGATAATTCGTTAAAACTAACAGTGAGGTGGCTGTTAATCTTTTTTTTATCAGGGGTAAGTTTTACAATCAAGAGGTCACAGAGTTTAAATGGAGATCGATTTTTAGAGTGATTCACATGTTCCGGTAAACTTTCAGAATGTAATAGAAACTACCGTATTTAAAGTTTGCAAGAGTCACATTCGGAAAAAAAGAGGTCTCCTTGAAATAGCAGTGCAAATGCTGTTGATGGAAAAATGTCTGGATACACTACTTCTGGGTTGTATGTCACTTGTTTATAACAGCCACTTAACCACTAAATTAGAGCAATCGTGATTAAAGGAGCAGGATTATCAGATCTGCGCATGAAAATATGGTTGAGAGTGAAAAGCAAAATGCCCCAGTCATGTACCTTGCAAAACTTCTTGAAGACTGGAAAGATAACCTCATCATCTACGACAACTTCCGCATGGCTCCGAACTAAAGAAATCCACTGAATGTACACAATAGACTTCAAGTTGAGGATGTTTTCAAATCACTAACTACAATGGAGTGAACTGAAATTTGAATTTAAGGGCTAAGATGCACCTGGGAACCTTTTCGCCACTTATTCTTCGGTATCACAGGTGACATCTTAGGGGTGTAGCGGCCTTCCTTCTTGTCAAGATCGCCTTCCTTTTTCTCAACATCAAGAAAGCTAAAACAAAAGAAGTCTAAATAAATAGGTCAAACTGCTGAACTACAGTGTAACATACAGAAAAATAGGCAACTGAAATGTCATCTTATGTAGTCGATATACCTGTCAACGAAACTTCTTGGGGAAGCCATCAGATAGCTGTATATATAGCTAAATTTGTGCAAAGGAACACAGCTGCATAATATGAATGAGAAACTATTGTAAAACAAATAATAGATACAATTCATGATGCATGGTGTTTTAACTCTTAAGGTATGGCCTACAATCATACACGAGGAAAAAGTAGGACGAGTTGGCCTGCTTATAGAATTTGGAATATAGCTACTTGAGTCTAGACAACTTAAATTTGGAAAGACAGCTTGCTTTAAATAATTAGGGAACCGAAAGGCGAAAACATCCACAAGAACATTTACGGAATATAACAGCAACAATCCACTAAGCCACTGACAAGAAAACATCATAAAGGCATTGCTTGGAGTAAAAAAGGGAAAGGACCGATGAGTTCACTGATAAATTAATCAGAAATCAGATAGGGTGAAAGTTTACTACTAGTATATGATACTATGAATCAAATTTGTCAGCTGAAACCATAACAATATCATCATACTTTGTCGGCTGCATTGGAACCTAAACATGCAAAATTATGAAATGGTTCATCAAAGGGTAATCAGTGTCACGGCTTACACTATCCTAGAGCAAGCCATGACAATGAACAGAGGGGTAACTTCTACCGTTCGTTCTGAGGGTTTCACTCTAGAATTGAAAGAGAGTATTGCTCCCTCCATTCATAGCAGTTTGCAAAAGCTTACGGGCAATTATCAACAAATTAAAAAAAAATAGCTTTAGCTTCGATTTTGTATTACTATGTGTATCGTCCATCTCCACACTTCGCTCCACTTGTTAAGCCTACTCCCCACCTACGGCCGGTGATCTGATCTGATCTGACACTGATTATCAGCTTGTATCTCTTCAATTTTTATAATTGGTTATTGGAGCGAGATTCCCTTCTCAAAGACTACTAAACTAACCTTCAAGACATAAATGTCAGCTAAAACTGCTGATTTTTGGTCTCCTAGGTCGTCGTACGTATGAGACAGCATATATAGAATTGGATTTACTCCAATTTGTACGAATGCCGCACATCTAAAAGCTATTCAAATTAAAACTGCTGATCCATGGTTTCCTTGTTCATCATAGGTATGAGACGGCACATTTAGTATAGGATTAACTCCCATATGTTCAAATGAAACCCATCTTAAAGTTATTCAACTGTCAATGCTCTTCATTGGATTAAACCATGTGATGCGTTCAATGGAGCAAAATTATCTGTCAAATAATATTACCAGCAAACAAACCTATGACAATTAACAATTTTGGGCTATGATTATACCAACCTATCTGACAAGAGGACAAATCTCTGGTTCGCTGGATCCTCAAGAGCCGCTCCTAGTAATAACCTCTCAGCTTGAATCATACTCGCTTCTCCCCATCCCACCTGCAACACAACCAGCCACATCAAGTCTACTCTCAAACAGCTTAATTCTTACCAAGGCTCAATTTTCTGTAAAATAGTATAAAAAAAAAACGAGGGACAAAATTCAATTTGCGAAGCACTCGTTTGATTTAAAAGCTCAAGAAACTTGTATTTGACGATATTCGAAACTCGTTTTCCAGGATTGATTTTCAACAAAACCTATTTTTAGAGAACATTAGTACATTTTTTCACATTCCTGCACATCAATTATTGTTAGGAGAAAGAATATGTTATGAAAATGACCAGTGCTTTTTTCTTTTAGAAAATGTTATTGAAAAGTCTTCTGCTGCACTATAAATCTGAAAACTGAAACCAAACATCAATATCTTAAGTCTTAACATATAAAATCAAATTAAGACAAACCATCGATCTGCTACTGAGCACAACTTAAATTTACTGACCAAAACTCTTCATTTAAAAATGGCAACAGTAGCTACATTGTGAAAACTAAAAACTTGGATCCTTCCTTTTCCTTTCCATCTTTTTTCCTCAGCAACAAAAAAAGCGTAATTAGATACAGAAAATACAATTTTTAACCTGTCTTCCCCAATTCCAATAGATTCCAAATTGCAACTTTAAAAATTACCTCAATGCTATTAGTTAATTTCTGATAATACCAAGCACGACTAATTTTAGTATTTCACTGAATAAAGCTCTTCATTTTATGTATGGTAACAGAAAATACATTATGTAAAATCAAATTAAGACAAACCATCGATCTGCTACCGAGCACAACTTAAATTTACTGACCAAAACTCTTCATTTAAAAAATGGCAACAGAAACTCCATTGTGAAAACTAAAAACTCGTATCCTTCTTTTTCCTTTCCATCTTTTTTCCTCAGCAACAAAAAAAGAGTAATTATATACAGAAAATACAATTTTTAACCTGTCTTCCCTTATTCCAATAGATTCCAAATTGCAACTTTAAAAATGACCTCAATGCTATTAGTTAGTTGCTCATAATACCAAGCACGACTAATTTTACTAGTATTTTACTGAAAAAAGCTCTTCATTTTATGTATGGTAACAGAAAATAGATTATGTAAAATAAAAACTCCTACCCTTGCTCTATTCCTTTTTTTCCCCTCAGCAACCAAACAAGCATAATTGAATACGTAAAATACACATTTTTGGAATCTATCATCACCAATTTCTTATTTTTTATCAAAAAAACGAATCTGCCCAGGGAGCCCTGCCAACCCCCAATCCGAGCCAAACCCGTAAGAGTTAACGAACATACCTAAACCATTACTCCGATTGCCGAGATGAACTGCTCAGATTGGGGGTTGGCAGGCATGCAGAGTCCCCCAATTCCAGTTTCTTATCTTCATTTAGAAAAAAAAACGAATCTTCCCCAATTCCAATACATTACAAAAAAAATAATAATTTAAAATTACCTTAATGCTATTAGTTAATTGCCGGTTATAGAAGAAAGCAGACCTCGTCGTCGATTCATCAAACACAAAACCAGGCTCCGAATGTACATATACCGAGAAATAACCCACGTCAGCATTCTGCAAAAACCCTAGAAAACCATCACCAAAAACTCCAAAACAAATTACAGAAAAATCCACTGAGATGAATAATAAAGACGAGACCTCGAAAAAGCAACCCCAGAGGAAATCGAGAGGCAGATTGCGACGGGCGAGGAAGAGAAACGCGACCTTCGGATGTCCTTCGAAATGGGTATGTGAAATTCGGGAGCTACGAGGGATAAAATGGGAAGAAGAAGAAGAAGGAAAGGAGAAGGAGGAGTGAGAGATGAAATCGGATTGAGAAGAAGAGAAGGAGAATTGGAGACGGAGAAGGGCGAAGAGGCAGAGAGAGATAGAGAGGGCGATCACGAGCCTCCATCCCAACCAGAACACGTGGCGGGCGGAGAGTGGTTGGAGAAATAGTGATGAGGATGATGATGTCTTCTTCTTCATGACGATGATGATTTTGGCCTCACTCTCTCAATCCTGCAATTCAGAACAAGAAGATCGTATCCATATAGATAGATACATATATTTATAGATAGAGAGAGAGTGAAGATTGAGGAGTAGGCGGCAGGATTTGGAGGTGGTCGGAGGAGGAGCGAGAGTTGCAGAGAAGAAACGGAACGTTTTTTGGAAGGCAGTGTTTGTTTGCTTTTTTGTACAGTACTTATTTAAAAAGCCTTTTTTTTTTTTGGTAACTTCAATAAATGGAGTAGTATGCAACCGTGTTGTGTTGAAAGCTCGAGAGCGGGGGAGTGATGGGGCGCAAATTTTGATGGCGATTGGCGGTGACCGCGGACCGCGGTGCAAAGGGACACCGTGGCCGAACGGCGTCGTGTAACGTGGACCTAAGAATTTCATACTACTGCATTTTTTTTAATTTTTTTTTTTATGGAAACGAAACATACTGTATAGTCAAACACAGAATCAAAGGAATTAGGAAACGGGATGGGTGTTATGCATCCTTTGGTCCTCCGATTGTATTTGAAGGGCCCGGATGTATTTTAATTTTTTACCGACAAAAATAGATTAAAATTACCGAATTCACCCGGGCCGTCTAAAACATGATCGGACGATACATAGCACGCTCGTGCACATCACCCGCTCCTCGTCTAAGGAGTTATTTGTTCTTTTGTCAAATAGCAGAAGAATTTCATTTTTATGTTCCCTTTGTTTCAATTTTTTGTGCAGTGTTTGTATTTTCAAAAGTAGATTACGCTTTTTATATACAGTACAGGTATTATTTGATAGATATAGATTATTATTTATATTTGGAATATGTGGGCACACATTAAGGTTGAAAAAGTATATTGAAACATGTGAAAAGTGTGTAGGGATATGTGAAAATGTATTGAAAAGTGTAAAAAGTTTATTGAAGTGTGTATTTTTTGTTTGTTTGTGCGCTTATTGTGTGCCTATTGAACACACGTTAGCAAGACCCTTTATATTTTTCAAAAAATTAGATGTAAAATATAAGTAATTTAAAGATAACAAGCATGTCAAAAATTAGACAAGAGAATTTGGGATTGAGAAAGTTTTATGAGAATGATAACAGAAACAGATCTCTCGTTTTATTTTAATTGAATATTTATACATTCATACATTTTGAGTAACAATATTTTTATGTTCAATATACATTTTGTTTAGTAAATGCAATTAATTGTATAAAGGATAGTCTTCAAATCACATAAAACTTTATAAAATAGATAACATAAGAAATTTGAAAATGACATGAACTCTAAAAAAAAAGACTGAAAAATTCATGGCAAATAGAGTATGTAAAAGCTTCTACAATAAAATTACACTCTGTATACGATAATTCAAAAACAGCTAATCGTATCATAAAGACAAAAAAATTGAAAATAAAGACCCTAAATGATATAAAATTCAGTAATATTTAGTATTCTAACTTCTCAATTGGAGTAATAATTATAGGAGTGGCAACTAGGCTAGGAGCCTACCTTTTTTTCTTTTTCTTTTAACTATAAAAAAATACCCTTGTTTTTTTTTTTCATTTTTGCTTCGTAGCCAGTGGTTGATTAAGAAATTATTCAGGAGTTGAAAGTGATGAGTAGAGACTTAGAGACTACTCTCAAGCAAAAGTTAGGTGGACCGATTTAAACAAAAACAAAAAAAAGTTAGGTGGACAGTCACAAAAGGTATGGCCCAATCCAACCGGGCCTCGTGCCATGGACGAGTGTCGTGCCTATGGTTTTGAATATAAATCAAATTTTTGCCGGTTCTCCCCTTCCAGTAGCCTACAGGTCTCTCCCTTAGCAATACCCTAACCTGCCAAACCAAACACTGTCCTATAAATAAATATTACGCGAAATTCTATCTCAAAAACCCTTATTTCGTTTTCTTTTTTTAAAAGAAAAATAAGGGGTGTTACAGAGACTTTAAAGAATAGAGATAAAAATGAAGAATCAAGTTGGAGTTGATGCATGTGAAGAGTTTTTTTTTTGTTGATAAAACGAGGTGAAGAGTTACATTCTTCATACTCGTTTTTTGAGTAAAAAATATTATCTTGAGTCTTTAGATTAAAGACTTAGGTTGGAGATGCTCTTATTAGGCTGAAACCTCCCTTAAAACCTTTACCAAACAATCCTTTAATATTGATGATTTACATTATTTTTGCCGAACGGTATACATCACAGGGGCTAGAAGGGAATTAGCATACGAGACTCGAACCCGAACCTCCCTTTTGTTTCTGGCACACTTCAAAACCTACCAAATAGAAGAGTTTGGGTCGTCAATAAGCTTTGCTCGTAGAAGCTGATGTTAAACCTGGCCCAAGCCCAACAATAACCCAATGGGCAATTGCTTTCCCTGTCATACTTGACAGTTCAATACTTTGGGCCGAACTCAGCCTAGCCACGGCCCCATATCTCGTCACTGCTCACTCAGATCGACAGTGAGTTGACTCGGTTGATCTGAACTGATGAACTAAAGCCCTAGGGCTCAAACTCGAAGCAGGCAAAGAAAATGGCTTCAACTCCTTCGAAATTGCTTATGCTACGAAGGCTTACAAGAACCCTCAAACCTTCTTCTCCTTCCTCTTCGTCTTCTACAATCCGTAAATCACTTCTACGTTCTTCTACGCACCTTCTAGAAGCTTCGAATGGTGCCCACTCACCTCCTCCTCCGTCTCTCCCTTCTAGAAGCTTATGCTCTCGCACTCTCAATCTCGATGCAGACGAAGGACCAGCCCCCATCAATTACAGGTGCATATACTCGTTATCTTCTTCCTCTTTGTCGGATTTGGACCTGTTTTTGGTTGCCGATATGTTGATGGGATTCTGATTTTGTTGTAATTAAATTGCGTTCAATTTCTGTGCATGTGGGGATAAAAAAAAAAAAACAACGTCTGTGCGTTTGATTAATTGCGATTCTCAGCTGACGAACATAATCTAAAAAATATGTGTTTTTTTTATATTTTTTTAGTTAACTTTTAAAGATTTTATCATAATTTTACTTTCTAGGTTCATTTTGTCAAGAAAAATTAGTAATTTAAAAAATTTTAGGCAACACTAAAAAAGAAATAAAAATACTGTAAGGTAATAAAGTAGTGAATTTTTGCACTCCATTTTTACCAGCCGCGCTCCTTTTTGTTTGTTTTATTGACGCATTTCAAGTGTCAGTGTTGAGTGATGGAGCCAGAAATATCGGACAAATAGTCTTTTTTGTAGTTGCTAATAAAAAAACAAAGTTATATTAGCAATAGAAAATTGTCAACGCTGCACCAGGGTGTTGGTTAATGCACATAAAGTACATCTATATCTGTAAAAAATGCATAGATATTTGTATTCATATTCATATTCGTGCAATATGCATTAAAAAAGTTATAAATTCCTTGCTTATCATTCATACCCACTGGGTGGTGGTTAACAAATTTGTAGTGTTAAAAAGAGAGAATTTATGATTATAGTGGGGTTGCTTTGTTTTTGGGGCAATTTCATCCTAGTTGTGGGGTTAAACATACGAAATGGAATAGAAGTTTGAAATTGATGGAAAAATAAAGACAGAAGTCAGTGTTGACCTAGTGTCTCTCCGCCCTAGCCAGCGTTGATGTGTTGATGCCTGATAGCTATATCATGCAACGTTTGAATAATTTTTGACATGTAATGAAAAGATGAGCCATACTTTGGGGAGAGCTGAACTTCAGTTTTACTTGTGTTTTCTTTTCAAAAAATTTTCTCAAAGGTCTGACTATTTGTTCGGACTTATGGAGAATTATGTACACTGTGTTTGGTTTAGAATTTTGAGAAGAATATTTTTGGAAATTTTTTTGAGATAGTGTTTGGATGGGTTTTTGGAAAAAGTAATAATTAGAGATAGGTGTAATAATTGGAGAGAGATAGAGAGAGAAATGAAAATAATGATTGGAGAGAGGGGTATGAGTGGAGAGAGAAATGTGATTAATGATTGGAAAGATGAGAGATGAAAAAAGAATCTTTTTGGAAAAAATTTTGGAAATGTGAAAAGAACAAGGCCGTAGTATCTAATGTTTGATTTCAATTTAGTTCTTTACTGCAGGAGGAGGAATTTCACAAGCTAGCCGATTCAACAATACATGATCTGTTGGAGAAATTAGAGGTGATACTTGATGATGAAATGCCTGATATCTGTTAAGTGTTTTTGATCCCTGTATCCCATATTGTTCTAGTGCTCTAGCCTTGTTAGTTTAGGAATAGAATAATGGTGGCTTGTGCTATATTTGGTCGTTTTAGCTAAGTGAATGAATCCCTCCTTTCTTTGAGCTATCCCACTTTATCCGTCAATCCAGTTACCTGATATTTCAAACCATTTTTGTTACTGTGTGGATGTTTTAGTGGATGATCTTACAAAATTTGAATTCAATTGTATCATAAATCAATGGATCAACATCACATGTTACAAAACCTAAGGGCAATGGATATATCTGGAGGCATACCCATTGCAGATAAAAGAGGTTTTCAGCCTTCTTTTTGAGTATTTGGTTGCACATATTGTTATTAATTCGTGTTCTTGGAGTGCAATTGAAGTTACTGGTACTCGTACTGTTGTTTATCATTCCTATATTTTCCTCCCTGACAGGAATATGGAGATTCGGTTGATATCGATGGTTTTGATATAGACTATGGGGTAAGAATTACTGATTATTACTGCTCACTCAGTAGATTGGTGTTCAATGTTTATTCTAACATACATCTGGCATGTACTTGGCAGAACCAGGTATTAACCCTGAAGCTGGGGACTCTGGGCACCTATGTGGTGAATAAACAAACTCCAAATAGGCAAATTTGGATGTCTTCCCCCCTGAGGTAGTTACCGCTCCTCCGATTTTATGCTTTTTGCCCTGTTAGGCTTGATGTAGAGTAATGTATTTATGTAGGCTTATTTACCTTTTTGATCCCCAATGTATGAGCGAGTGGCCGATTTCGACCCCCATTTATACATTTGACCAATTTCATCCCCAACATTTAAAATGTGCGTCAATTTAGTCCCTACCCCTAACGCCGTCCATCTTGTCCGTCAAAATGGAGGGCATTAGTGGTATTTCACCCAAAAACACTTCAACAAAATAAAATAAAAATACCAAAAAAACAACCCAAAATCAATTCCCATTTCCTTAGATGACTCCGGCCATCATCAGTCCCACCGTCGCCATACTCACCTGAGAACAGAGGAGTTTCAAGCCTTAGAAATAAAAATCCATTAAAACAACTTATTAGTTTATGACTATATTCTAATACAAAACTATTTAGTAGACCAGATTTTGTTCAAACTTTGATGCCACTTTCTAGTTTCTTCCACATACATAATCAGAATTTTTTTCCCCATGTATTTTTAAGTTCACTTTTAGAGAGAGAGATGCGTCAATCAAACTCAATCTGAACCCTTCTCTAGAATCTTTTTTCCTCAAAAAATTCTTCGAATTCACATGATGGAGTTTGGGTTTTGATACCTAATCTCATACAAGTACGGAGGCACATACAGGTAATTGTATTACCCTGTAAATGGAATCCGCACCGTGGCCTCCTTTTTCTTCTGATCACTGCCGCCGCCAACACCATCCTTCCACCTCCACTCCCAGTCGACGCCCTCGGTGGCTCCGCCACCACCCTTGCCGCCATCTGCAACTCCGCCACCATCTGCGGCATCCTTGCCCAACGACAAACCCAACAAATCCAATGATTGCAGCCATCACTCTCTCTCCAACAAGAAACCATCACTCTCACTCCAAATACCACCTCTTTCGACTACATCGCTGGCAGCCGGAACACCCTCTGCGGCGTCAGGTCAGACGGCTTCAGCCTCCTCTGCGGGGCCTCCAACTTCACCTAAAAAAAGAATCCACAACAATACGGATCTGAAAATCATGGCGGATCTGACCGATATCTCTTGCGAGCTCCCTCTTGTCCATGGCTTTGGCAGCGAACACCGCTTCGGCGTTGACGGCGCAGTTGAGCTCGGCTGGCGAGCTCTCCAGAATCTTCAAAAGTAGGGTTTCTACTTTACTCTTCTTCCAAATACCCCCTAATGCCAGGTTGAGGGTAGGTGGGGGGTAAATTACCGGATGTACCCTCGTTTTTGACGGATGAGGGGAATGGCGTTGGGGTGGGGGACTAATGTGACACATTTTAAACTTTGGGGACTAAATTGGTCAAATGTATAAATGGGGGACGAAATTGGCAACTCGCTCATACATTGGGGACCAAAAAGGTAAATAAGCCTATTTATGTAACAAAAATGCTAGAACCACACCCATTTACACATCCACACTCACAAGTTTGTGGCCCACGCACTTGTGAGTGTGGGTGTGTTTTGGGGTGTGGTTCTAGCATTGTTCTTTATGTAAACCTTTGCTATACAATGGTTACCAACCGATCTCTTTTTTAATTTGGGTAGCGTCGTATGTTTATTAATTGTGAAATGAACGAAGTGCTTATGGTCTCGAGTCTCAACTCTCCAAGGGGAAATCAGTTACAGCTGAAGGGACTTAATACTAGAATTAAAAGTAGCCATATTGGACTTGTCACCAATCATTCCATTTTGCTGATGACCCAATTTGATTTATATTTAGTCAACCCATGTATTCTTCATATGAAACATTAGAGCTTCTTTGTTGAAATAGCGGGAAAATGTGTGTTCTTATTTTGGACTTGCTTCATAGATTCGTTATCTATGTTTTGGTACTTCTGAGTTTCTTAGACACCCAGGCTTGTAATGTGGTCTCCAACCTTTTTGTTATGCACTAGGAGTCGAAGAGTTTTTTTTTTTTGGTAAACCAGAGATTTCATAAAAAACTAAGAAAAGCAAGTCCTGGGGTACTTGACCCCTACAGCATCATCACCTAATTGTTGCAAGAGAAAACTAGGGAGGATCCAATAATACAATATTAGTAACACTGGAGTTACTAAAATTAAAAGTTTGTTTTGCCAAGAGATCTGCACTTTTGTTGCCTTCTCGCCGCACCTGATTAATATTCCTCACGTTGCATTGAGCCATCGTAATCATGCAATAAAAATGATAGTGCTCATGGCGAGAGTTTCCTTGAGCACTATTAAGAACTGATAGACCTCTGACTTCCAACTTTTCAATAGAACTTGAATCCACTTCGATTTCCAATTCTTTAATAAGTAGATCAGTAGCCATTTTAAGACCATCTCTAAGAGCCCACTTTTCAGCCCCTAACATAGATCCAGAACCGATAGACCTTTGGAACCCCTCATCCCATGCCTCATGAGCATCTCGAATTAGCCCACCCGCTGTAATAAAGCCATCCCTATGAAGCATGGGTACTTCTAAAACCCCAAAGTACCCGTACCAGGTACCGGTACTTCAAAATACGTACCGGGTACTCCAAAAACGTACCGGGTACTTTTGAGTTTATGGGTACTTCGTTGGGTACTTTTCTGGGTACTTTTGGGCCTATTCGTAAAGTTTTCAAACTTCAGGGATTCTGCATGGAAAAAAAATTCAAACTGCTGGCCTTAATATGCAAGAATTCAATGCGATAGTGTCATAAACTCGAGACCACGACTCAGATCTAGAGGTTGATTTTGGAAAAACAAGAGCAAGGCTGACGATCTTCCTCCAGCGACTACGGCTCCTCGCTCTCTCATTATTTCTGCTGTCCCTTCTCTCTTGTTATTATGTCAAAATCTATTCATTTTTTAGATTTTTTAGAAGGGTCTTGAAATATCTTTTGCTCTCCATCTTGAAACCTATGATTGTTGCATGCATAAAAATTAGGCTATTGCACTTTATTTCATAGGTAGATGAGTCCATTAAGCAGTATGGGTTCAAGTTCAAGTGTTGTTAGCTTTTGGTATCTTGCTTCTATCTTTAAAATACATTATACTTGGTATATCTAATGAATCATGCCAAAATTGGGAAAAGATATACATAAAAAAATCGCTGTACCCTACTTTTTTGGGTTGTTGCCGTACCAGTGTTAGCCCCCTTGACAGCGTGCATAGATTTCTCTTCTCCTCATAAGACCCCCAGAGAAAATTCATATTGATCGGATCCAACTTTTAGACACAGAGACAGGGAGGAAGTTGTGCATGATATAAGCTGGGATACCAGAGGTAACCTATTTGATCAAGGTAGATATGCTAGCGAAGATGAGACACCGTCTCTTCCAACCAGCTAACCTAGACCTAACCTTATCAATGAGAAATTGGAAGCTCTGTTTGTTAGGTCTATAGGAATTGGGAGCCAAGGCTAGTCGTAGGGGCAATATTCATAGTATTTGATAACAAAACTCTAGTGTTGCTAGAGACATAAGTAGAGAAGAAAACACGATAATTAGCAAAACTAACTTTTGGCCCGATATCTCACAGAAATCCTTGAGAACCCAAGATATGGTCTGACAAGTCTCCTCATCCGCTTGGCCAAATAACACTAGATTATCGGCAAAGAATATATGTGACAAGAGCTGGCATCTACGAGAGATCTTAACACTAGAAGAGTCATGTTAGATGTAATGTGTTAAAAAAAAGAGGGGAATCCCGGTTTTTATTCACAGATTTGCTTCCACTATGTTTTGGTACTTCCTGGGTTCCTTAGAGGCCCCAACTATACTGTTGTCTTCTTTTCTTTTCTTTTTTTCTGAACATGAATCTATAAAACTTAAAGGCTATGTACTTGCACAATCTAGCTTTCCAGTCCTAAGTAACATTCATAAGTGCATTATAGTGACCAAATGGCACTCTAGCTAACAGATTGAGGATCTGTAAAGTAGACCCATCGATAGATCATTGGACTCTTGGACGGATTTCCAAATTTATCGATTCTGTGACTGCCGCATGAGCACGTGTAATGAGTGAGAAACACTGGATTGCACCCCAGCTGCACGCACATTTGTGCATGCTACACACCCATAAACCCCATAGAGTTCCGATTGGACCTTGGAAGAAACACCGTATGCCTGTAATGTTTGGGCATTGCTTGATCTCCGAGCCATATGCCTTGTACTTCCTCGGTAAGCAACAAGCAACAACTTCTTAACAAGGCATTATCATTTGAGAATGTTGAGTGTTTTTTTTTGGAAGAGGTTGAGTGTTTTACTGGTAATGCACGTGTGATGTTCATATATGATGTGCTCCATCTCTCAATTTATTTTATCAAAGATGCTCAATCGAATGTCCTTCAATGTGGTTATTTAGTCCCAAGCTCCATTAATGAGGACTACATGGACAAATATGACTGGCATCACATTTGCCTTTGTACTGTATGATTTTTCGCTGACAGATTATGTTCTTCATGCAGTGGTCCATCCAGGTTTGATTGGGATCGGGATGCTCAAGCTTGGATTTATAGGCGGACTAAATCAAATTTGGTCGACACTTTGGAAAGTGAGTTGGAGCAATTGTGTGGTCAACCCATCAGTCTTTCTTAAACTCATGCAATTACCAGACAAGGTGGAAAGTTTCATCCCAGAGTTTCCCACCGGAGGTCTGTGATATGATTGTCGCATAGGCCGTATTCTTTCTCTCGTTTCTATAGTAAATTATATACTTAATAAACCATGGGTTTTCAAGATTTTCAGCTGTTCCTTTTCCGTTCTATTAATCCTCTGGCCCATTAACACCTCTCAAAGCTACTCCTACGGTACTGAACTTTGTGTTGGCAAACAGTCTGTTTGCTTTTCGACCTTTTGTTTTGCCATTTATTTAGGTTATGGACTTGGTTCTGACAAATCCAGTCTGCCTGATTTGGTCCTAATCCATAAATAATCACATTAATCTTCCTCTCTTTTTAACCAAACCCAACATAGATTTGTAATTTTATGTTGGAAAATCACTCCGTCTCACCATTGGACAGACTCAATTTAGAGGAAGGGCTCAAGATTTTTTAATGTGACGATCTTAGCATGCCTTTTTTTAGTAATAACCCAAAATGGTCATTTATATGATGATCTCTTTGTTTAGAATCTATCCGTCCATTGCAGTTAATTAGACTGGGTTTGCCATAAGATTTTATGGAAAATCTCATAAAATCAACTGTCCCATGAAATCTTAAGGTGGGTCAGCCTAAGATTTCAGTATGTTATATTCATTTATTTTTGGAAACATACTTACTCCGACTCTTTTTTATAGTCGACTATTGCATTTTGGGTTGTCCCTTGATAAATATACGTTTTGAAAAGTTAATGAGTAAAAATTTGAACAATTATTATTTTGCCCTTTTGGAAAATTATTGTGGGTGAAGAGTTAATGGGTAAAAGTGGAGGATAATTATTAAAACTGAATGTAAAAATTGATGTAAAAGGTGTAAAGTAAAAGTAAAAATTGATGTGAAAAGTGTAATAATGATGTTTATTTAATAAATTAAATTTATAAAGCAACACATTTAAAAATGGACAGAGAATACTACTTATGAAATAGAGAACTCAGAATCATTAAATGAGACTCTAATTTATTCTTATTTTACGTTATACAAGAGATCACACGAGTAAATATTGATTTTGAGGACATAACCTCGGTTTTGAAAGCATCAAAAAATCTGCATGTTTTACGAGACGAATTATTCGGATCATAATTTGGGCCCAGAATAAAAATTGGCTCGGATCATAGTTTGGGCCAGAGATAAAAATGGAGGGATGGAGTATTGAGGGAGCTTGTCGGCATGAGGCAGTTCTACTTGATCAATTTTATACCTTGATTTGTTGTTTCCAAAATCTACTAAGCCCTTTGCTAAAACGAAATCTTTAACAAACTACTTTGTTCACAAGAATAATCTATGGCCAGAGTTTTATTGAAGAGTAAATGAACAAACTTTCAAGAAAATCCACACTCATTCGTATTGCCTGCCTCTGCTCATCCTGTAATATCCCAGAAATCCACAATCACCTTTCAAAACCAGAGGATGCACAAGTCTCTCTCCTCTCTATACTTACATGTAAATATATATACATGCGAGCACGAAATCAAGCTGTTTCTTGAACATTACAATGCGGAGATCCTTCTCCACTGCTTTCAACATTGCAAACTACCAAATATACAAAGAACCACCGACTTGTGCCCAATATTTAAGGCTGTCCATTTTCCTGAACAACCTCAGCCAGAGACGGCGAGGAGTTGGCACTAATTTTGCTGGGAGCGGGAGTGTTTCTGCGCGACTGGCGCTTCGTGGGGACTAGTACACTCTCCTCCTCCCACTTTTCATTAAATTCTCCATCGTCACTTTCATCGTCGTCGCAAGCTTTGAAAACAGGATGGATGTAAGCATTTTGAAGGTAGCCTTTGAGATTGAGATTCGGTTCCCTAGCACGTTCCAAAGTGTCTTTCATCATCGCTTCCTGAAATTCACCACGTATGAGGAAATGACACGAGTTTCTCATTTGATAAAATCTGCTAAAATCAACAGTTGATTTATCAACAGTTGATTTTAGCAAATGAGGGAGCCATTTAAAAATACAAAGAGGGTTAGCTGCTATAGCATGTGCGAGAGTAGTAGTAGATCATTTTTAAGGGATTATTGAAATAGGATCTCTAGTTCTCTTTCTTTTTGATGTTTTCTTTTTGGTTTTTGGTTTTTCTTGGATCATATGATGATGTTCGACGCGTTTTTTGTTTTTTTTTTAACAATTGAGGTCAATCTGATCTTTTAGTTCAGTATCTTAGAGCCAATACACTAAAGCAAAGAAACATATAAAGGTCAGACGTATTTCACTTCTTCAATGAGTTGACAGTGAAGAATTTAAGTTAATTTCATCGAGTAGGATTGAGTAGGGGGATTGGTTTTGAGTCAATTTTCTGGTAACGAAAAATTAAGCAACTCCGTGAACCAAAATACTAGTAAAATCCACTGGAAAATAAGTAGTATCTTCTGCTCCTAAGGCGTCAGATCATGGATCGATGGAAGTGTTTACCGAAGTAAAGGAAAAGATTACGGAAAGCTAAGAAATAATTAAGTTTCTTGACTTCGTCTTGTTATCTTTTCCTCCTCGCATTTTGCCCTCCACAATTCCATGGTCCAAACACAGCCTAGATATGATTGGATTCAGACACAACAAGGTTCTACCTAAATGTTTATGTAAATTTATGGAATTAATGATTAGTACTCCCTCCGTCCCAAATTGATAGTCTACTACGAAACTACGTGCAATTTTCAAACTAAAAAATAATATATTTATCAAAATAATTTTTGAATTTTTTTTGCACCGTATAAAAGTTCTCAATGAGATCTATCAAACAAGATCCATAATGCATATTTTTTTGAGATTCACATTAAAAGATATAAGCCGTTGAAAATGGCACGCAATCCCAAAAGGGACTTTCATTTTGGGACGGAGGGAGTACGATATAAAGTAAAACCACATCTGTTTTGAAAAATTCTGAGTTCCCAACTTACCTGCAATGGATATCTGATAAATGCAGGTTCGTAACGTGCTTTGCAGAACCTATGGAACCATATGGTCAATACCGGAAGAGCAATCAGAAATGGGGATGCCTGAGCAGCTTTTTTTGTACTTATCAATCCCATAAGCAGCAGTTGTGCAATCACCAATGCAGTTATCACGCGTCCATGGACATCAGGCCAAAACGCTGCACCACTCTCGTACTCTTGGTTGTAGACATTTATGATCTGCGGCATAATAGAGAAACCCTTGTTACAAAGCCTTAACCACTGAAACCCAAAACATATAACTCCCCGAGGGGACCTTCGTACTCATGCGGTACACCTACCCTTCCTAATAAATTGGCTGAAGTTACAAATCTTCCGGTGACATTCATAACTTTTCTTTAAAGGAAATAAACATCTTCCTGCATGTGTTGTGCAGAGGCTACCGGACATTCATGGGCTTATCTACCATTGTAGTCCCTACAAAATACACCAAGTTTCAATTTCGTCCTTACAAAATATTTTGTGTTAATTTTGTCCTTAATAGTTTCAAACGAATTTCAATTTTGTCCTTCCGTCAAATTAATGACTGAAAATGCTTATGTGGCAAACAGAAAATGCTTAAAATATCAGAAAAATATTTAAAATACCGGAAAAATTATTATTCTCCAAAAAAATGATAAAAAAATTACAATTTTTTTTTAAAAATACAGGGAAAAAGTCATAAGACAAAAAGTTTATGAAATTTTTCTAATGACTTTTTTTGGAGATTAATCATTCGTATCGACGAGAGGAATCAAAAAATATAAAAATATGGGTCGAAGTTAAAAAAAAAATCATATAAGACAACACT
>JAXBDA010003061.1:0-37511 GCA_036023075.1 Gaultheria prostrata | reverse complement strand
GAAAAACCAAGGAATGGAAAAATCTATGGGAAAAAGATGTTACCTCTCGCAAATCTGCACAACATCTGCACCAGCATCTGGCTCACATTTGCGTGTTCGAACATAAAACTCCTCAGGTTTATAAGCAACATCCTACGAAATTTGTTTCAACAATAAACATCACACTCAATGGTAACATTAATTCAAAGGGATAAAAACTCAAAAACAGAATCAAAAGAAAAGCGTTTTTGAAGTGCATACATGCATTACCATGTTGCCAAGCATTGGGAAGCTCATGAGTCCATAAAAGTCCCACAAGAAATTAAGCATAATGACCATTTTTTAAGGTACTTTTTTTTGTTCATATCTTATGTATCAACGGAAAAAAGTAGGAGTAGTTTAGTAATTAATCAATAAGCATTACAGATTCAACGAATTGGTTAACTAATAACAATCATTTCGAAACGACAAATTATTCAATACCCTTGGATGAGTTGAACACAAGATCTCCGGGTTCGCGGTTGATACCGATGACAATCTTAAATAGCCAGGCTACCCTAATAGGTTCTAATCATTTTCTTTTATTCATTTAGAATCAACAAATTATTCAATACCCTTGGATGAGTTGAACATAAGATCTCCGGGTTTGCGGTTGATCCCGATGACAATCTTAAATAGCCAGGCTACCCTAATAGGTTCTAATCATTTTCTTTTATTCATTTAGAAACGACAAATTATTCAATACCCTTGGGGTTCGGCCCGTGGTGCCCCAAATTCCTCCACCACCACCCAGAGTACATGGATCCCACAACAATGCGCCAAATCATTTTCTTCTGTCCATTTAAGAAACGAAAAAGTTATTTATTGCCCTCGGGCCACCACCATGTGGTGCACTGCCAAATCATATGGGGCGCTACGTGACAGTGTCCTAATGGCACTGAATCTCACGAAGCAACAAACCATATAACAAACTGATTATATTCCTGAACAAGAACAAAACAAACAAACGAGGAAATGAGCCCTATTAAGTTACCAAAAAACAGTTCAAAAACGTACCCGTATATACGTCAACTGATACAACGCATAGGCGGCTGATTTGTTAACCGTGATCACCGGCGGAATTCGCGGCGTCCGCATGTTGGTACTCGAATTCTCCTCCACCTCCACTATTTCTGCCACGATCGAGGCTTCTCCCCCACTCTGAACAAACAATTAAACCGTGAAATCACAAACTACAGAGAGAGAGAGAGAGAGGGAATGGGGGAAAAGCTAACCGATTCACCGGGGACGGCCAAGTTGAGGACGATTTTGGTGGAGCAATTGAGACCGCCGGAGTCGGAAACCTTCTCGCATTTCTCGAGTTTGGATTTGGAGAGGATTTGGGTGCCGGAGACGGAGTAGAGAGAGAAGATAATGAAGAGAATCACCGTCGGCTTGAGAGGCCTCATTGTGCTTGAACAGGGTTTGGAGTGAGAGGGAGAGAGTTACATACTGGGGCGAATATATACGAGAGAGAGAGAGAGAGAGAGACGTGTAACTGCTTTTGACGGTTAGCCTTTCGAATGTGGCTGGCTGGCTCCCTCCAAATTGATGCATTTTAAATTGTACAAGTTTTTGAGCGTTCAATCAATTATTCAATCTATCTATCATACATAAATCAATCAATCAATATTCAATGCATACCCACATGATGGATTTGGGGTATCCGTATGACTCAAGTCCCTACATTCCCATAGTTGACCTCAATTGTGAGCCATCTATAATCTATATTTGGGATCGGAACCGCACAATTTGTTGGGTACGTTGAGTACATCATTCATGTAAAAAATTAAATTAATTGGATATTGGTAGTCATATGTTCGGGTACCATTTATATGGATGGCAAATATCATTTGAATAATACACTTTAAGACAAATTTGTCTCAATTGTGTGTCTACTACCCATCTCCAATAATCATAATTTTTTGTACTCATGATGTGCTTAACATTCATGAAAAAATGAATGGTTCCGATCTCAAATGAATATTTCAGAGGGTCCACAATTAAAGTCATTACAAGGATGTAGTGACTTGGCTCACTACGGAAACCCCATGTCCGACTTTGAGAACGTCTTTTGCTGGCCCTTTGTCAACACTGGTTTTTTTTTCCCTTTTTTTTTTCAACTCACTATGGGGTTTATATTTCTTTTTATTTTGGTTTTTAAAAAAATCCGAATGACTTGGGGTAGGGTTTGTAATGCGAGTTGCAGTAATAGAACTGCCTTCGAACCTCTCTCAATGCATTTCTTATTTTATTGTACCGATTTCATATTTGGCTCCTTTGAGATTAATGAATCTTTCTTTGTTGTTCAAATAAATATATTTGCACTCGTGAATTTTAATAGGTTGGGAATTGGAATGTATTTCATCGCACTCCAACTCACATACACGTACGCGAATTGCCGATGATGACTTATAGAGCCTCTTTCATAGCTTGCCGCGTTAGATTTGGATTTTGTAAGTGAATTTTGGTAAGTGAACTCCAATTGTTTTAACTCACATTTTTCATTACTTTTTTCACTTCTAATGATTTTTTTAAAATGAATTTAGACTAGTGTTTTAACCTTTTATAATTGTCTCAAGAGAGAGAAAAACTAAGATTATTTGCAGAAATTCGAATTGCCATGATTGAGCAAAAATAGGTTTTTTAATTGTACGACAAATGTCAGGTTAAAGATTGGAATTCTAATACAGAAAATAAAAAATAAAAAAATCCAAGCAAATAAATTTGAATTGCCATGATTGAGCAGAAATCGGTTTGTAATTGTACGACAAATGTCAGGTTAAAGATTTGAATTCTAATGCAGATAAAAAAAAAAAACAAAAAAGAATTCTGATGGGTACTGTCATAATGTTTGGTGTGCTGTTTTTGTTTCTTAAGTTGTAACCGTTTGTTTTTGGGGATATGACATTTTTCTTACTTTGGAATCATGAAAAGAAGACATCACATACTCATTCTCCCTCGAGATTGTTGCCATCCAAACTGAGCCTTAGTTCAATATTATCCTCGAATGCATTTCGCTCGTGAACAGTGTAATCATATCCGTCTCAAACAGAGGATGAATTTGCAAATTGAGTGTCCTGAAAATGAACTCTACTATTGAAAAAACATAATTATCCCTATTTTGGATAATCCGAATAGATTTCGACAACAGTCCAAAGATTAAGACTGCCCTGACCTACCTCAAAGCTACAGCACCATAACACACTATTAAACGTCTAAAGGACACCGCGAAAGAGCATAAAAACAAGTAAAACTGCTTCCATCCAAGAGCAGACAGCAAATATCCGCTTCCATGATGAATGCTCTTCGTTGCACACGCTAATACCTCTTCACTTCAGCGAATACATTCCATTTGATTTCAGTGAATGTTTTGGAATTTACAGCTCCGTAAAAGTGATCAACTCAACCAGTACTTTGGGGCCATCAAATCACGGTTTGCAGCAGAACCTTGGGTTGCAAGCTTTTGAATCCGCGATGAGAATTCCTCAGCCTGATAGATTTAAAAATCTGTTAGCCTTCAAGCGCATGGAATGGAGAAACATTTACAGAACCATATTGGTTTACAGCCAAAACAGTTCACATCAAGAAATTAAATTCCACATAGATAAAAAAAAAAAAAAAAAGGCTAAGTTCCGCGTTATAGAGCAGATAGGAATGCATCAATATGGCAAATATAGAATGAAGTACTTCTACGCAAAATAATAGCGAGGAAACACAAATTTGAATCTCACCTAGTCACCTTAGCTACCAAAATGGACAAATATAAAATTATTGGAGCTGGATATCATACTATCTTATTATCAATTCTATCTATTTTAAGACACTACCACCAGAATAGAACTACTAGTAAAATAAACTGTAAACAAAAGTGCTGCACGGGATACTAACCTTTTCGTCAATCCACATCAGGGAACTTAGCTGGTTGTTTAGTATTCTTACAACAACATCCAAAGGAGACATTCCATCAACAGCATCAAGTTCTCCACCCTAAGTGAATCAAACAGGTAAGTATCGCCTCTTGAAGCACATAGAAAACGCAAGAATAATGGACTAAAGGCCATGTGACCAACCATTACCTGGTTGGCATTAAGGGTCTGAATAATAGTTTTGATCTGTTCAGCCATCTGTTCCAGTTCCCTCTCTACGATTTCAGCTTGCTCATACCTGAAACCACACCAAGAAAAGTAGTCATCATTACCAACCTGCAGAAATAAGAAGAAAAACACGTAATCCACTTACTGAAATGATTTTACAAACTGTCAAATATCTAGGATAAACTCCCAATCCAGATAAAACTGAAAACCAGAATGAGTATCGCAAACATCTGCTATATATGCAACTAGGGGTTTTTACATGGACACTTCCAAAAGAGTGCTCCTATAGAGCACAATAAAATCAGTGTCGAGAATGGAATATACGATGCAATAGTCAGAATGGCTTGGTAGTACTTAAAGTAATCAGGGGCAGTACTGCATAGGAAAAGTGATGGATTTAGACCTTAGAACATCTCTAATAATTTTGCCATTGCAACCTTTTGGGGCCAAACCTATATTGTTATGATACAGTAACCAAAATAAAATATAAAAAAAATCTTGTTCTAACTGTGGCAAGGAAATTTCTTTTATTTCCCTCGTACAAATTACAATACTATATGAACTCAAGATACTCAAGAGTGATAAATTAAAATAACCATAGACTCGAGCAACCATTTCGTTTCTAAAATGGCTGGAAACAGTCCAGCAATATATTAGAAAACCCAAAGAAGAACATATGCAACTGTAATGACAAGGCTAACTAAACAAGAGCATACATTGCATCTCGTGTGGACGCTGCTTCATCGTCAAGAAGCACATTACGCTCGTCCTTGTATATGCGGTCAGCTTCTTCCTCCATGCTTAGCAAAGCCTTATCAACCTAACAACAAAACCAAACAAAATAGAGTGCATTTTACCGACGAGACATCACGCAGGCAATCACATTATTCATAGGTTTAGGTAAATAGCTTAGTTGCAAAAGCAGGAGCTGGGACAGAGGAGTGAGATCACTTAAAAAATTCTAAGGTTGGCAGTGGGGCTGCAAACGAACCGAGCTCGAGCTCGAGTTTTAGGCTCGTTTAGTAAAGAAACAGAGCTCAACACCCTAAAGCTCGGCTCAGCTCGCAAAAGCTTGGCTCATTTATAAAGGCTTTTTAAGTAAAATAACAAATAACCTGGCTCGGCTCGTTAAGGGCTTGGCTAGTTTACGTACGAGCCGAGCTCGAGCTCAAGTTTTCGGCTCGTTTACTAACAAGCCAAGCTCGAACACCACAATGCTTGACTCGGCTCGGCTCGTTTGCACCCAAGCAGTGTCTATAGAAAGACTAAATGGAAGGTGGTGGGATAAGTAAGAGAAGACTTTAATTGCAAGTATTGGTTTCTGTTGCAATGTAGACTGTGATTCCTCCATCAAATAGTCCGTGGTTAATAATCAACAAATTGCACATCAAGATACCTCCTGCTGATGAGTCTCAATAAGCTCTAGTTGCCGTTCCAAGGTAGCTTGAGTCTCAACAACGTTGGCCACTTCGCTCTGAACAGTTTAAAGCATTTGAAGTTAGCAGTGACCATTCAACTCATGCACTAACATATGGACAGTACCCAACAAACTCAAATGAAGAATCCCAGTAAATTAGACTCGAAGATAATCCGTAATTAATCTGGCAAGTAATTCTAGCCTTAGTAGAGTCTTCTTGGTGCAAACAAGATACCAGTTACACTGGCAAATATATTACAAGGCAACGCGTAAATGAGGTAAAACCGTAAAAGGCCTTATACACCTATTGGGGGAGGTTAGAACTCCCAACTTGGAAAGATTCTCTCTATTTAGCTTTTTTACTTTTGGTCGTACACGGGTTTAAATGGGGTTAAACCAGCAGGTCTTCCAGGATTGAATAAATGGTCATGTCTCGATACTTGGCTTCCAAGCTCAATTCCTTGACATATAGGATCCTACATTCATTATTATCATTAATCCATCTCAAGCCTTTAGAAGCTATCCAATGCGTTGGCAATAAAATATGTAAGATCCTACATTCAATAAGTCGTAGAAACTGAAGCTGGAAGAAACAATTAAGGAAGTCATTTAAAAATGTCAGCTTCAAGGCAATGACAAGACATTATACCACATCGTCAGATAAAGAAGATCGATATCGCCATATAAATCCCCCCAAAATGAGTTGAAAACATTATTATGAAGTTGATCACCTCAAGTCTAAGAAGAATATCACGATTCTGCAAGATTTTCTTGTCCCACTCAGCTATTGCATTAGCCTGCTTTCGAAATTTCCCAGTACGTTCTTGTAGCTCAGAGTTCCACTCCTTGATAATCTTGAACAAAAATGTACACAGTGGAACATCAAAATATATTGGAGAAAATCCAAAACTGACTAAAGGAAAAAAAAAAAAAGGATAAGACAAGAAGAATAAAGTCATAAGGGAAACTGGCAAATTATATTCTTTAAGTGTTTTGCACGAATCTATGACCTTCATAGAGAAACAACAAAATAAAAAAAGGGATCATTCGATTAAGAGGAGATTGGCCATATAAAGTACCTCCTCAACAGTTTTCCCAGTAATCTCAGATGGTACTTTTGGAGCAGGGGATATTGTAGTGCTGACAGTTGAAGTAGTCCTACAAGACAACCAAAAAATAAAGATAAGTAAGACCCAGAAAGTGCAATATCATCAATCTGATTTAAGTTAATCCATCTGTTTGGAAGTTTTCCACAGTTCTTAATTCCTTCTTAAAAACTAGAATGGAAGGAGCAGAGAGAAGACGAGGCGAACTCGTAAAAGTTTTAAGCTTTCCATAAAAATAATATTCAGAAGATAAGGAGAACATCTTTTTTTCCTTTCATAAAGCAAAATTAAGTCTAATGAAATCAATATACAAAAGATAAAATCTACAGACCCACTAGTAGAAGCAACAGTCAGTGACAATGATGTCTGAGTAGTAGGAGCACTGACACTGGATGTAGTTGCAAAAGCAGATGTAGAAGAAGGTACACCTGCAGAAGGATATAAGCAAAGTAACAACATCAAAACATCTTTGTCAGGGTGCACCGTCTACTAATATAAGCACCTTGCCATTTGTGCCACAGACAAACATAAGAAGCTAAGTCAGGCAGAACTACCAGTTAGTTAACATGGTGTTATCTTGACATTTGTGGAATGAAGCTAATAGTCAATAGAACGACCAAGCACTTACGACCAGAAGTATACAGAGACATCACAAATAAGACAACAAACTAAATACTTCATCAACCAAACTGCCTCTTGCAGTACTGCTAAACAACACACTTTGACGTCAACATGGAGAAGTCTCATCAATAAGTTGCAATCCAAAAAAGCCAAGTCATAATGGTTTGTTACTCTCATGCAGCACCACTTCGGTTATCAATTCGAATATTGTTGCCTTAGTAGCTTTGCTCTACAGCTTGCTCCCCATGGTTACGTCTATATATTCCCCCAGAAAAAAGTAGCAATGAACATCGATATCCCATGGTTTAAGCATACAATTCCCATTGATATCAGTAAATGAAATTAACACAAGGGAAGTTTGGCTTCCAGCTCCTTGAACAGCTGCATAATTTGCCTCACACCAGTAAAAATCAGTGTTCTAAAAATCGGCCTAGTCGGCCCACTAGCCGGCGCCTAGTCGCTAGTCGGTGCCTGGCCAACTCGATTAGTGGTCTAGGCGGTCAATTAGTCGCCGGGCCGATTAATCGGGAATTAGTCGGCATCATTCGGCGAGTCGGGAGTAGTTGGAAGACGGGATGAGTCGAAAAGTTGGGATTAGTCCGCTGCCCGGGTCTAGTCGGAGCCTAGTCAGATATAATTTCTTGATATTTTAAAAATTGGTAAGAATATGTAGTATTAGAAGGCACAGGGGATAACTGTTATAGTAACAAAGCAAACATATAAAATAAGTCGTAACCGTATATCCTAATTCCTAATCGTCCTGTTCCAAAAAACAGAACACGAAAATCCTAAAGCCTAAATCGATCTCAGAACTTGCTACTTATGTATTCTACTTACTCAAAACTTGGGAAGGAGGGAGGAGAATATACATTTTTTATTAAAAAAGAAAAAAAGAAAATCCTACTAGCCGATTAATCCCCTATTGCTAGTCAGTACCCGACTGACCTGGGACCGCCTAGCTTCTTTTAGAACCCTGGTAAAAATTGGAGGTGAAACTAAAATCTAAATACGCCTTCAACCTGCATCTCAAGATTCTCAACAACAATAGCTGTATCTTCTTCACCTAGTTGGATCTCTTTACCATTGCTATGACAACTTTGCACTGCCAACAACTTTAGGGGCCTTCGCGGATACTACAAAAGCATCCAAGGGTCACGGGTAGCATTACAAGTACTGCACATCAACATCTCCCTCTCCAACACCTAAGCCTACTATCATAAACATTGCAAAGAACTCAGAACAACTTCAACCAATGAGAAAACGGGTCTGGATATGTGTACAACATGAAACCCGAACCTTATCTAAATAACTGTTGCCAATTAATCTTTCCCTTTCAACAAATTGAAAACTGTAAGTAACTTGACTTGAATTCAATGGCTACTACAATCAAGTATTTGATTTGTCGCTGCTTTTAAATAGTTATTTGAAACCAAGTACTACAGCAGTATAGCTATAGATGTCCTTCTTGTCCATATCAACAACACTTGTCCACTTTTAACAAATTCAACTAACAACAATAGAAGCACAAGAACATAAAAACTTGCAAAAATACAATAGGCTGCCATTACTGCAACTGAAAAATTGTGGGATTTATAATTCAAGTTATATAATGCAGTGAAGCTACATCCATGCGTATATCATATAGTATCTACCATCGAGAAGAATCAAACTCACCAAACAGGGGTGTAGTAGTCGTCGATTGGGCTTGCGTGGATGAGGAAGGGGCCACTAATTTAGTAGACAGTGAAAAACTTGGAATTGAACTCGTAGTGGCCGAGGACGCAGCTATGCTAGTGGTACCAAAACTCGGAAAGGTAACAGCAGGGGTTGATGAAGCAACAGTGCTAGCTGCAGTTGATGCCGCAGTTGAGGATGAGGAACTCAATCCAAATGCTGGAACTGGAGCCGCCCAAGCAGTAGTAGTAGTAGTAGGAGCAGAAGATGAGGTTATTGGGGCGGTTGGAGTAGAAGCGCTGGTGGTGGTTGTGATGGTTGAGAACAAGGTAGAAGAAGAAGTTGCAAAGCCTGTGGAAGTGGGTTTTGCAGCTGGAGCGGTTGTAGCTGTGACGGGAGAAGAAGCTACATTGCCAAACCCAAATGAAGATTGAGAACCAGAAGAAGAGGATGGAATCCCAAAGGAGAAATTCGACGAGCCTGTTGATGAAGAAAATGAAACTGCAGTTGTTGTTGAAGAGGGAATTGCAGAAGTGGCTGGAAAAGTTAAAGGCGAAGATGAAGTTGAACTTGAGGAAGATGACCCAAATAAATTAGGAAAAGAAGCTGCGGTTGAGAACGAAGAAGAAGAAGAAGACGCGAACAGTGGAGAAGAAAAGGCCGTAGTGGATGGAGCAGAAGATGATGAAGCACCAAACAGATTGGAAGAAGCAAATGGAGAAGCAGTAGAAGCTGAACTCAAAGAAGAACCAAACAAGTTTGGAACGGTAGAACCAGTGGTTGCATTCGTAGCAGCCGAATTGGCAACAGAAGATCCAAACAAGGGTGTCGTGGGAGTCGAAACCGAACTCGAAGAAGAAGACCCAAAAAGTGTTGTAGTGGTAGTTGAAACAGAGGTGGGAGTAGAAGACCCAAACAAGTTTGGAGTAGTAATTGAAGACCCAAATGCAGTTGTACTGGGAGTTGCAACGGAATTGAGAGTAGTCGTTCCGAATAAGTTTGGTGTAGTTGAAGACCCAAAAACTGGTGTAGTGCGGGTTGAAACGGAGCTGGGAGTACCAGTTCCGAATAAGTTTGGTGTAGTTGAGGACCCAAAAACAGTTGCACCGGTGGTTAAAGCAGAGCTGGGAGTACTAGATCCGAATAACTTTGGAGTATTCGAAAACAGACCAGAATTACTGAATGGGGATGAAGATGTACCTGTTCCAAACAAGGGGGAAGAAGAAGCCGCACCGGTGGCGGGCGAAGCCGCAGAAGCGAATCCGAATGAAGCCGGAGAAGGAGCCGAAGCTGGAGGATTGGACGCACCGAAGCCGAAGGTAGGAGCGGCGGCGGATGAGGCTGGGGTAGGGTTTGAAGAGGAGGAGGAGGAGAAGCCGAAGGGGGAAGAAGAGGAGGAGGATGCGAATGAGAATGGAGATGGAGAGGAAGAGACTGTGGAGAAGAGAGAGGATGAAGATGGTGTAGAGGAGGTTGATGCGGCGGAGGAGAATGAGAAGCCCGACGCCATGGATGCTTAGAGCGAGAAGATCTTCTCTCTCTCTCTCTCTCTCTCTCTCTCTCTCTCTCTCTGTTTCGTCTGCGATTCGAGGGTTTTAAAATTTGGGGGAAAGTTGGAATTGGGGTTTTGGTGGGGAGGAGGAGGGAAAACGATGATGGAAACTTAGAACGAACCGGCCGGTACGTGTAGCGGTTCAAAATTTAGCTTATTTGCCACGCTTTTCTGTATTTTTCGGTAAATTTCACTGACACCCCCCTGAAATCTGCCTTATTGAAGGATAATCCATCACGTATGAGATAGGACTGTAAACCCCTGTGAGTTCAAAGTTTTTTTTTTTAGTATTTTTTTATTTTTGGTGGAAAGTTCAAAGTTTATTGCAACCACACCCCACTCCATTAGCCTAAAGTGACTTTTAATGACATATCCACCCTGTTTAATAATACCATAAATAATAATAAAACTCTCACTTTTGAATTTTTTGACCCCAAAATAATAATTTGTTCTTTTTGACAAAAACAAGTTCGTTCGAGTCATAAAAATTTAATGTTTACTAATAAAAAAATTCATTTTAAATCAAACAGATAATCCAATCGGTAAAATAAATTTATTTCTCTATACTAACAGTTGATAGTATTTTAATACTTTATTATCTGGACGGATGATTTTTTAGATATAAGCCAATTTTAACTTATTCCATATGTGTTTGGACACACAAATTTCAAGTTTTTTGATGATTCCAGCGCTTTTAATTGTAACCAGAGCTTCATTTTTCTCATTCAAAAACTACATCAATGAAATGTCACCCATTTTGTTACAAATCCAGGAGGGGTCCCAAAAGCCATGAAAACCAAAGGGAAAATTCAAATTCTTTGGGACTGCAAGTCTTGCAACAAGTGCATTGGTTTCTCCAATCCGCTTGGAATTCAAAACAACAAGGTAGCATCTTTGTGTTGCCACTGCATACTGCAAAAAAAACAAATAGGGTGTTATTAGTACATTTAGATACGAAAATTGGATGTTTTTTTTATTTCCTTTTTCTTCATTGGTACCTTTTTTTTTGGAGTTTGTAGCCATATTTTTAAAGTTCGCGAAGAAGCCCCGGAAAATGGAGGAAAAATAAAGAGAGGAGAATTTGAACCTATCTTTGTATGAAGCCTTGCTTTAATTGGCCCCACCATATTTGCATAAGCAGGTTCAGGCACTTGAGTTATAAAGAGGAAAAAGTTGTTCATGGTTTTTGAAAACATTAAAGTGTTTGGGTTGCAAACAAACAGAACCGAGCTAGAAAACATAACCAGTTTTAAAATTGGCTTGTTTATCATTCTATATAGGTGATCTCAAACGAGGTTGAGTGGATCATGAACCATGTTCGATTAGCTTGATTTTTCTATAGCTGAAAAAAGTGTTTTGAGCATGACTTGCTTATTATTCGAATCGATATTCGAGTGAACTTGATTGGTTAAGTAGCTCTGGACACAGCTAATGCAATACGATGTTGGGGTGCAAACACGACCGAGCTTGAAAAGATAAATGAGTTTCGAAATTGGCTTGTTTATCATTCGAGCAGATCTCTAACTGCTTTTGGTTGAATTATCAAGTTTCGAGTAGCTTGATTTTTCTATAGCTGAGAAAAGTGTTCGAGCTTGACTTGCAAATGCAATACAATGTTAGTTTAATCTAGTGAATGTTTTAACCAACTAGGGCAGCTTTGTTGGCCACTCTTGTATACTTTCATAGGGGAGGTTGCCAAACGCACGATTGATTGTTCCTTCCCCTGAATTGGGGTTATTTGTGCCTTTAGTGGGCTTTCAGTTGGGTTTAGTATGTCGTGGGATTATTTATCGTTTGATGTCATTCAAATCACTTGTATTCTTCTGCTGCTTGTAATATAATAAAAAATCTAGTGATGGTTTTGAATTTATGGGCACTCAAAAGGAGGTTGTTCATTGTTTGTTTGTCTGCCTCCACTCTTCTGAGTTAATTTTTTGAATTTATGTATCTGATGTTGAGGTATAAGTAGACATGAAATTATGAACATTATGTGGTGATTGCATTACTTTCATCATTTTGCAGGGGACGAGGTATGATTATTTTGCATCCCGATTCGATTGATCCTCGCAGAGTTTTAGATTGTCATTGTGCTTTAACAGATAATACATCAACTTTGTTGGTGATATGTCTTTTAGTGAGGTCTTTAGTCGGTCTAGCTTTGACTAGATTTGAGAGTAGATTAGTCGAGGTGCACGTAAACTGACCCGAACATCGTTGATCGTCAAAGAAGAAAAAAAAGATGCCATGAGATCATAAATCCTGCGTAGATGGTCTGACTTTAACTGGACCGGAGAGAGATTACAATGTGCCAATAAGTTAGCCCGAACATACCCTCTTACCAGCAGCAAAAAACAAAAGCCATGAGGTGATGTTCAAAAAAGGAAACAAGAAGCGATGAGGCTATTAAACTTTCATCCATATAAAAAGCAAAAGAAACAAAAAATAGTGGGGTCAACTTCTAAAAATGGTTAATATTTAAAAAAGTGAACGAGTGCTCACATGATGGTTTCGTGGTGTAGTTGGTTATCACGTCAGTCTAACACACTGAAGGTCTCCGGTTCGAACCCGGGCGAAGCCACATTTATTTTATTTTTTTGATGCTATTGGAGAATGTTTTTGCACAAATCACAAAAATCAAGTGTGATACTGAAGGTATCCCCCGAGCTAAACCACTTAATTATTCTTTTTCTTTTTTGAGAAATGCAGTATCTAACTTACCAGAAAAAAAATTTTGATCGGAACTTACCAGAAAATTGTCGACCCAAATTGATTTGGGACATAAGGCTCGGTTCGGTTTGGTTTAACTTACCAGAAAATTGAAACTAATATTCCTCAGATTTGTACAAGCACAAAAATCAACTGTGATATATACTTGAATTTTACATTCTCAGGCCACATGACAATAATAAACAGAACTACAACCAAATCACTCAATATTCTGTAATTGAATAAGTAAACGAGATCCCATGTGATTTTTACAAAGAAAGACTTCCTACGCTGTCTTCCACACAAAAAAGAAAAAAAGAAAAGAAAAATATATTACACCAGCAGAAGCATACAAAATGGAATAAACAAATAGCCAGTAATCCCAATAATGAAGCAAGAATCCGACTACGAGGCAACCGCAACGAACGAAAGCTAGAACTGCCGAGGATTGTTTGATCAGTTATTACAGTTCCATCTTGAGGTAGGCACACAGCTGAGGTAGTGGCACCATTTGCAATGCTTATTCGGATTATCCCCTCGAAATAGCAGTACCAGTCCCGTCGTAATTCTGCAATTGTCAACATGAAAAGGAAGGGGGGGAAATTAGGTGTTTTAGCAGCAAGAGCAAATAATGTACCCATCTGCGTATAGTACAAGCGAAACACTATTTTTTATAATTCAAACGAGGCATCAAAAAGTATTGTGTTTTCTTCTCAAATATCGATTGACCTTAGTGGAGTATATGAATGAATCATAACCCCCCAATTTTGCAGTACCGGAGTTCTTTGACCATGGAAAAACTCTTTAGATACGACGAAACTGCTGATAGGAAATAGACACATGTTGTGCCCAGGACATAAGAAATAAGCTAATTCCAGAAAGCAGCCTAGGATTAAGGAAAGGCCAATTCTATTCACAACCCATTATTTACTCCATAAAACCTACTTTCTTCATACAACCCGCAATTAAAATTTCCTAAACAAAATTTACTCCAACAACCCACTAAATTCACCTAAACTACCCTATAATACCCTTCAAGTTGAAAATTGAATTTCTGCTCCGTAGCGATTTCGGTATGTAAATGTCGAAATACATCATATTTTTCGACAAGCTAAAGTCGCAAAAAAAATGATGCATTTCAACATTAGCTTGTCGAAACGTGTGTTGTGAAATTAATAAATTTCTCAAGTATCTACTTCGGTGTCCAAACATCGAAATAAGGTATTAATTTCAACATTAGCTTGTTGAAACATATGTTGTCAAAATATGAAATTTTCGAAGTACCTACTTCAGTATCCAAATGTCGAATATGTGCACATATTTTCGGTGTGTGAATGTCGAAATATAGTCGTGTTTCAGGGGCATTTCTGTCTTTGCACATTAGTGAAAATTGGGAAATTTTTTATGGGTTGTATGGAGTAAATAACGGGTTGTGAATAGAATCAGCCTTAAGGAAATAATGATTACCCAGCAATCAGCAAGACCAGAGCAACGGCACAGAATACATATTGGACGATGGAGTGCTTGGATTTGTTACGAGCTTGAGTTGGAAGATGTTGGGTCTCCAGCCAACCAAACTGGGGGCGGAGTAACAAAACAAAACCAAGGAGAAAACCAGTAAAGAATCCTCCAATGTGTGCAAAGTTATCAACATGCGGAAGAATTCCAACAGCTAAGTTGATAGCAATGATGATCAGTAGCGTAATTATAGCAGCAGCCTGCAAAACAAGAGAGGAGGAATCACGAAATGTGAAATAGACTGGCCAAATTCTTCATCTCCGAGGCCTGAACAATTTTTTTCTAAAAACCATAGAAAGAGAGTTGGGACTTGGGACAAATAAACTGCAGTGCGAAATCCACCGCTGGGTTTCTCCTATTCTGAAAAAGTGGAAAAGAATAGAATAGAATAAACACAAACAAAATAAGCATCAACAGATACTACCTTATTGGTGTAAATAGTCCAATTAGTTAAAAGCTCTGATAGCATTGCTCCAAGAAGTCCAAATAGGGCACCAGAAGCACCAACAGAAATACTATTTCGAAGGAAAAGGCAAGAGAGTATGCTCCCGCCAAATCCTGATAACAGGTAGATTGACCCCACTCGAACTGCCATTAAGAAAATTTAAGTGTAAGATAAACATAAGAATATTACATAGACTCAACTTAACACATTACAGAGTTCCACTGTTTAAAAAGAAAAATCATCCGATTACTACAGGAATGAAGCCAATCAGGAATATGAACATCAGAAAATACATTTAACTGATCTAAGAATACACATTCTTCAAAATTTAGCCAAAGAGGAAAAATAAAAATTACCCGATGAGAACCCCATAATGGACATGATTATGGTACAAAGGGATACCCAAAACATTCTTGGGGTAAAAATTAAACTCGTCATGAGTAGTTTTTAAAACAGTAAGATTGGCAGTGAAAGGAGTCCTTGCTAAATTTCAGTTGAGAAAAGAACTAGTACATCTCAATGATTTCAGTTTCTCATATCTATATTGGGCATTGACTCAACCATTACAAGCTCAGCAAAGGTTTCACTTCTATAGACTATAGGACATCCAAAACCAAAGAAAATCATCAAGGCTGTGTTTGGTTAGGTAGTTTAGTTTAGTTTTGATGATGTCATTAGGTATAATGAGTGGAGAGAGATAGAGAGAGAAGATGATGTCATCAAAACTAAAACTAAAACTAAACTAAACTAAAACTAAACTGGAAAACGAACAGGGCCCAAATCATCATCAACATTTATGTCTGAGCTCTTTGATAAATGTGATTTGGGAACAAATTTCGGTTTCATAAACTAACATAAGTAAGTAACATACCAAATCCAAATTGTTGTTCAAGGCGAATCCCAATGAACACCAAGCTCAACATATTAGCCAACAGATGAATAACACCCGCATGCAACCAGATACAAGAGATGAGTCTCCATCCCTGATGTTCATGCACCACCTTATTCCACTCTAGAGCCCCCAATTTTTCCAATCTGCAAAAGTAGGGGCAGATACAAAATTCAGGAACACAATTACAGTTTTGATTTATTTGTCGTACAGTGCATGAGAGAACACTAAAAGCTGATTTGACCCCATGGTTCTATGTACCCTACAAAAGCTGTCACCATAGCTAAATGAAAAACATATTCCGATATTCGTGCCATTAGCAACCAGCAATTATGTTACCACCCCAACAGACTGGTCGTAGTAACGTGATAAAATCTGCTCCTCAATTTCTCTACATTGAAGTCATGCCCCTAGATATAAGCTTTGACTGCGAAGGCGTTAGTAATAAGATTTCTTCCCACCAAATCTTCAATTGGTTTTTAAAGCATGTCAAAATAAGAACCACTAAATTATGCTTAAAAGCATAAAGTTCATTAACCCTTGGGCCCTAACTCATTGAAAAAATCTCCTGTCATAGAATCAAATCAATTCACACAATGAAAACTTGGGCATTAAAAAATAAGAAAAACTAAAGAACCACTAAATTTCATTACGCGTCAAATCCATAATGAGGACCCCCAAAGGATAAACCAAGAGTGTAGTGTATGCTAGGAAAAAAAAATGAAGACTCCCACATGCCACACCTCACAATGAACAGAAATGAACCAAAGCAAACAAAATGCCAATGCATTGGAGATGAAAAAAGAAGGAAAGTTCCACATAAACACCTTGATACAACAAAGATTTAGATGGTAAATCAGAAGGTTATACAACCCAATTCATGTAGTATATCATCAAACCCAAACCAAATTGAAAACAACAACAAAATAAAAAGTAAAAACAGTTGAATCAAATTTACGGAGATTTTTTTATAAAAAATTTACAGAGATTTAGGGTTTGCTTGTAACTTGAGGAAAAGAAGGGAACAGTTAAATGAAATTTAAAAAATTGTCTTCCCCTGTATCGTCTGATAAGAAAAGAGAGGAGAAATTTATAAAACATCGTAACTGTGAACTGTAAAATTTTCTTCGCGTTTTCCTCCCATTTTTTTCCGTAACTATTTTCTTTTCTCTTCTCTCATTTTCCACAAGTTCCAAATAGACCATTGGACGCTAAATTAAAACTTTACCCAACCCAAATTAATTGATCAAACGCAAAACCGAATCGAGTTCAACAGTTTTACGACATGGGTAAGAAAGGAAATATTACGTAGAAGAAGAGGACCCAAAAGGGGGTTTGTCATTATATGTCATACCTAAATCCGTGCCAAGGACTTGCAGAGGATGAACTAAGTCCTAAATCAGTCAGGAAAAAAAGAGGGGGAGACTTTGGCATGTAGTATACTAAGAAAAAATTGAAGACTCCCACATGCCACACCTCACAAATTCACAATGAACATAAATGAACCAAAGGAAAACTATGTACCATTATGCCAACGTATTGGTTGACCACCCAACCAAGAAAGTTCCACATTAACACATTTCTACAGCAAAGATTAGATGGTCAATCACAAGGTAAATAATACAACCCAATTCAAGAAATGGGTCCAACCCAAATCAGATTGAATGAAAACAACAACAAAATAACCATAGGTCAATGAATTTAGCGGAGATTTAGCTGAAAATCAAAACTTTACCCAACTCAAATAAGATGGATCAAACCCAAAACCCAATCAAATACAACAGTAAAGTAACAACAGTTCTACGAAATGGGTGAGAAATGAAATATTACGTAGAAGAAGAGGGCCCAAAAAGGGGGTTTTCCCTCAAAGGCTCGAACGAAACCCGGCCGAGGAATCTAGCAACGCAGCGCCCGTCAATACCCAGGTTGTTTTTAGGGCAATTATTGACGATCATAATCACGATGAACATACCCACGCAGGCAACCACAATCATTGGGACTAACCAGGCAGTCCAGACGGTCTCTTGGGGTTCTATGTAGTAAGGAGGCGAGAAGTAGCCTGGTTGATTTCTCTTGTTGGGACCACCTCCCCTGCTGCTCTCAAGATCTCGGTTCGCCATTTTGTCTGTGAGGAGCTGGGAAGTTGATCTCTCCGACATTGATTCAACGAGGTGGGGTGCAGATTTTTGTGGGTTATGAAGAAGGTCGATTAAGTGCCTTGGAAGGGAGTTGGTTTAGAGAGAGAGAGAGAGAGGTGGGGATTCAACTGCCGAAATCAGGGACACGGAAACACAGATGGCGAATACGACTCCATATTTATTCAGTTGTTGCCTGTCTGTGTTGCATGTTAGGTGGGTTTTGCGAGTGAATTTGAAACTGATAAAACCATATTTACCTGCGAAGAAAAAGATGTGTCTTCTTGTTTTCCTTCTCTTTTTGGGGAAAAATACTACTGGTCCACGCTTTCATCTTCTTGTCTTTAAACATGTTATTTGGAGTATCTTTTTGGAAAATGTTAATCTCCGTTCTGTGGGTGGAGGATAATATGTAGTCAAAAGTGTATCGAAAAGAGAATAAATTCTTTTCACCGCTCATTATGGGTTTCACTGTGCATTTATTGTTATAATTCGAACCGTTCATCTTGTAGGGTCCACAATATAGTTTATTCACGCAAAAAAAATCAACTTGATTGGATATGAAGAGATCTATCAAAAGTTGAATTTTAGTTAATAAAATGGACGGTTTGATCTTGTCAAGTTAAACTTTCCATGACCATCCATTTTATAAACCAAAATGTAGTATTTTGATACACCTACTGATATCTGGTGAAGCTAATTTTTGGAATGAGAATGTTACTCAGCAGGTCCTACAAGATGAACGGTTCAGATCACTTACTAACGCATCGTGGGGCCTAATATGATGGTGGCGGAAAACATATAATTTTCGCCGCCGGCGGAAGGAATCTTATCTCTATTGAAAAATGTGTCGATAATCGTAAAATATGTATTGATATTCGAACTTTTCTATCGTTAAATGCATATTATCCTCCATCTAGTGAGTGGAGGTTAGAAAGAACCTTTCTTAATTCATTTTTCAGTACAACTGGTGATTTCAAAATTTTGCTAAAGCAAATACAAAAAAAGAGTGTAAGATGATAAAAAGAAAGTGTGAAAATTATTTCCCTTTCTTTTATTTTATTTTTAAATCTCTTACTCCTTCAGTCCTTCAGTCCCAATTTATCCTTTGGCATAAATTTAGGTTCGAGTAAAAAAAAAAAAATTGAATTAATTGTTTGTCATGATGAAAGAAATTTAAAGTAAAAAATTAAAAGCAATAGTCATAGACAAATGACAAAAAAGAGTTGGAAAAAATAGAATTCTCATTGTCTTTCTTTTTTTTCCCCGGTTAATCAGAATGTCAATTCTCATTGTCTTTTAAGTGTCTTTATCACGGTCTTATATGATTTTTTGTAACTTAGATTTATGTTTTTATACTTTCACGATTCTTCTCATCGAGACGAACGTTTGATCGCACAAAAACTAACAAAAAGCTTAATACAAAATCACTAAATATCACTCTAAACCGACTTTTTTAAGAAAAATTAATTTATGTCAAATTGACTAGTTCTTTCGGGGAGTTCTCGCAATTTTTAAATTTATTTATATCTTATAATTCATAAAAATATAATCCATAATGTTATATGTGATCCAATTTTCTTTATAGAATGAGAAACAAACTAATTGAGACGGAGGGAGTACTTTCTTTTTCTTTTTCTTTTTTGGTGCAAAAGAAATACTTTCATTTCACCTTAATTTGGAGGTGATCTCAGTTACAGAACTATTGACTTTATGATTTACATTGTAAGATTAGAATTGATATACCAAGCTAGCGAATCATATTGAGGGTGAATCGTGAAAGAATAATTTTTTTTGAGATTCACAAGACGCGTCGTACAATTTGATTGGATTGGGTATTTCACTTGCAAAATGAATTAAAGTCATCAAGTGAGATAGTTGAAAAAGTATCATGCTTTGAATATTAAAAGCTTGGAAGTCTAAAAACAGAAAAGAAATTTCAAAAAAAAAAATTTGATTTATTTTCTCATATTAGTCGTTTCCATATTTTTTTTCCACCGTGAGTGTAGATAAACTTCGATTTTGGTCATAAACAAAATTGTGATTAAATTTATGAAGTTTGCAATGGGTATAATACCATTTATATATGGCTTTTTATTGTATTGAATTTCTCTCAATTTAATCTAAGAGATCAATTTTGTAAATTTTTTTTATGGTGCCTCTTACATTCTAATTTCAATACTAATTTTTTACTTTTATGGGTCATTATTATAAAAAATAAAGAATAGAGTAGAGGAAGCATGCACAAAAAATAAATCACATATAAGAATTGCATGAAGATTTTAAAAGGATTATTTGGACCATTTCCCTATCAAGAACGAGTCTAAAATTGCATTCATGGAATTCACATCTCCGGCTATAAAAGCAAGAGTCTTTCATATTGTACCACGATATCCTCAAGACCGGCTAATTTCTTACTGATTTTTTAGTCTAAAATAACAACTTTTATAATGCATAAATATATTTCAACGCATTTTACAAATTATGACCGAGTAAAAGCGATTCACAATCTGATTCTATTCACTAATTAAAAAAATGACCGTCTTGATTTATTTTTCAATTCGTATATAGTTCGATAACTAGGAAGGTGACAATTCAATTACTCGGTCCACGTGTAGGTACTATTTTTACTCTAAGTTTTTATTCTCTCCTCTGCCTTTCCTTTGAATACCAAAAAACAACAAGAAGTCAGCTATGCAAAAGTGAATGAGTGAGGTCGGCATTATACGACAGCTAAGTTGGACCTAGTTTTGCTTGAATTACTCGCATACCCATGTGGTTTCGTGACACGTGTCCCGCGTCCATTGGTTAACAGAATCCCTAGGTTTTTTTTTAGGTAATCTTGACGTAAGGGGTTGTGATTAGGTACCTTAATTAAATTGGGAAATGTTAGGAGTACTAAAAATTGACCAAATATTTAGGTGTGAAAAGCCCTGGACCTTTCAGATTGACATGCTGACACAAAAAAACTTGCACTAGTTAAGCATTGGAGAAGAAATGAAATCGATAAAGATAAGGGTACCGAACAAAGGGTACCCCTAGTCGTGTCCAAATGAAATGATAGAAAACAAAATATATAGGTTTTTGTTCTTTATGAGGTCGCATGTTTAAATTTTACGGAGGTTAAACATTCCAAATCTTGGGGTTACTAGAGGGTTTGCCCAGTTGTTAACTTAAGGGTCTCGCCGTTAGTTGAGATGTCAGCAACCTAGCCCGGACATCAAAAAAATACTTCATCCGCCCATTTTTTAGTGTCAACTATTCCATTTTGGGCTGTCACTAAATAAGTATGTGCCTCCAAGTAGGGATGACAATCTCGACCGAACCGATGGATACCCGAACCATAACTGGTTTTTTTCCCCGAACCATAACCGAAATATTCCCCGTGGTTGTGGATATGGTATAGGATGGGAGATAACCGGACGGGTTTGGTTAGGTTCTAGTTTGAGCTGATAACCGAACCGTTCCCTGAACCGAACCGAACCGGATATGTGTAATTACAAAATTACCCTTCATATGTAGAAGTTTAGCTTGTGTATAGCTTCAATGCATTGAATTTCTACTTAGATGTATATTAGTTTTGCATTTAAAGTATCTAGATGCATATCTGCATTCCTTTTTAATTGACGAATCTGTGCCATTTCCAATGTAACTGATTTTCATATTTGAATTTCATTCATAATTATTTCGTTTTTATTTTGTTTTCTAATTTAACGGAGAGTACCCGAACCGAATCGATCCCCGATTAGCTCAGTTATGGTTTCATTTTTCCTTACCCGTTTGGGTTTCGGTTCGGTTCTGGATACCCATCTAATTTCGGGTAATGGATTCGGATATGACAATACCCGAACCGAACTGACCCATTGTCATCCCTTCCTCCAAGGGCACAACAATGTACTGTGATGTGGATGGGTCCTCCTTCTTGTGCCTATGTTTGTTGGTGAGAACATTGAACATAAGAAGTTCTGGGGGTAATTGAGTCCTTGACCCCTACGTCATCTTCGTGAAGTTGTTGCAACAGAAAGGAAGCAGGGGAAATTATAGTATTTACAAATTACAATTACAAACATAAAACTAAGAGCATCATTCGCCAACATATCCGCGCTTCTATTTGCCTCCGTCACACTTGGCAAATCTCTCGCACAGTGGAATCGGTCACGAGGATTCTGCAACCAAAATTAAAGTGCTCGAAAAGGTGATTTAGATCACTTTTGGAATTTATAAGGTCTAGATTTTTCGCAACGAACCTCCCATTGGCCAAATTTGTCGTCCATAGACAAAAATGGTAGTATTGATTATGAACACCCACTTTGACATAACACATTAATCTTAAGTTTATTCTCAAAATCATTGTTGTCGATGGTTTTCATAGAAAACGTGTTGTTCATATTGGAAGGGTTGTTCGATCAGTCTCATTTTTAAAATGGACGACAAATTCAGCGAGCCAAACAAAATAAAGAATTAGGATCATCCTCATAAGCCTGGGATGGGGACCCATCAGAGGAGCCACAGCTGCACCCAGCTCCACGGGATTTCAGAAGAAAATAAACTGATACTCCCTCCGTCCCTTTTTAAGTATGTTATCTGGAAATTCCAACTTATTTTCTCTCACATCAATTTTTACAACTTTTACATCTACTTTCCACAACTTACAATTATCCATATAATAATACTCACTAACTTTTCAAAAAGGAATCTACTTTTAAGGGTCAAATAGAAAATGTACCCACTAACTTTCAAAACACACACTTATTAAGGAACAACCCAAAATGAAAAGTTAAACACTATAAAAGGGACGGAGGGAGTAGTTCCCAAAAGAAAAGAACAACGAACAAACTTGGTGACCACGAAGATTTCATTTCTCTTTTGCCAATCCTTGTCTTATCCTAGAACCAAACATGTATATCGAGCATCATTTCTTTTTTCATTGATAGATAACGTATATTAATACAAAGCGTAAAATTTCTAACCATACAAATAAAGCAATATCCACAACCGTTTGATAATATTTTCATGATAAGATTCTAGCCATCGGATTATTTTTTAAAAAATTATAGAGAATATTCTCCCAATAAGTCTACTCATCTCATGCATTCCTATTTAGATGTTTTTTGAGATCCAATAGGAAAACGTCTCAAAATCGTAACTAACGCTATGTGTACATTGCGTTTGGTGGGTATAGCAGGTGAGTAGAGTGAGCATTTATTTGAGTTGAGACTATATATGTTCCAACGAGCATTTAGGCGTGTGCATCCCCCATAAGTAAAATTGTCTACTTGACGCATGCAAGAACTTTTCCCATGATAAATAAAAGCAAACTTAGCTTACACAAGTCTTTTTTTCTTTTTTTGACCGCCGAAAATTCAATATTTCACAAGTCTAAGCAGGGATAAAATGCACCCTAAAGGTCAACCCTTCCAACTTCTCCAACAAAACCTACACGGATGCCAAACTGTTTTCCCCACAAACATCTCAGCATTATGGAGGCCTACTTAGCAAATTCAAAACTTCGCAGATATAGAATTATGCAGCTTTAGCAGTTTCCCGGACTAGTGCAAGCTTAGCCAGCAAGCCACACAGTTGAAGATATGAACCTACTCCATCACAGATCCTCATGTGTGCAAATCCAGTTTCCTGCAGAAGGTTCGCAAGTCGAATACATGGATGAGAGAGAGAGATGGGTAACAGAGAAATTACAACGGAGGCGGGTAAAAAGAAAAAAACAAGAAGAAAATTAGGCCTGAGACCACATACAATATACATACCTTCATGAACTCCAATTTCAGATACTCAGCCATGTCATAGTTCTTGATAATCCGAAAAAGGGTTGTGATTATGTCAGTGGGGGAGTAACCCAAATCATAAAGCTGCTTTAGACCAGCACAAGAATCATCAAATTTCCCCTCTAGTACATTGCGCACAATATTCTTCACAAACAACGGATGAGGCTGGTCACAAACCTAGAAAAAAATCACGAAAATAAGTTGAGACATCTGAATCTTAAATGGTGGTGACAAGTATCAAAAGGCGGTCACATTCTCTTGCAGTACCTTGAAAACATTTTCTTGGTTGACAAACCGGAATCCACTGTACGTAGCTTGCAAGTTATTCAATGCCTGCCTCATATCACCATCAGCAGTGAAAATAATTGCTTCAAGGCCTTCCGGAACATAAGGAACCTTCAATGGTTAAAAACATGCATTGGTCATTCATTTTCATCGTTGTTATAGGTATATACTGGGTAACAGATGGTAATGAAATTTCCAGCCATTACAAATTAAAATATGACTAACAAGTCGCAAGTGATTGAAAAGATGCCACAACAGATCACAAATAACCATATTTATGGTCTTAGTGAGGGACTTTTAGTTTACAAATGAAATGAAAGTGCAACAATTACAGGACATACGTAGCTTCAACAAACCAATAATAGGACATTTTGAAAGGTATAATCGGGCTGAGCCACAAACTAACAAAAGTTAGGAGGAGAAGCAGCAGCAAATCAGATGGGCCAAGATAAGCCCCAAAATACCATGACAGATGTTTTTGTGTGCAAGGAATTAACAACATTCCATAGACACTTGTAAGGTCTAGACCTTTTTTTATCATGGAAGGTTTAGAGTCGAGTGACTTTTTATTATGGGTAAATAGCAAAAACACCCCCTCAACTATCACCATTTTGCAGGGACACCCACTCATCTATAAAACTCAGCACTCACCCCTTCCTCTATGAACCATTAGCAGGGACACATCCTCCGCGTCATTTCCGTCCATTTTTTGGATGGGAAATGGATTACAACTTATTTAAGACACATATACCCTATCATTTTGGAGGGAAAATTTCCCCCCACTCTTCATCTGGCAAAAGTCTATCTCCCTCTCTCTCCTGCTCTTCATCTAGGCAAAAGTCTATCTTCCTCTCCTCTCCTCTCTCCTTCCTTTATGATCTTCTCTCTCTTTCTCCTTCCTTTCTCCTACCCCAGATCTCAAATGGCTTCCATGGATTCCATTTTGGAGGGAAATCGAGATTGGAGGAGAGATTTTCTGTCGATCGGGTTTGATGGCCTTCGATTTCATCGAGAGAAAGGAGAAGTCAGACTTACATTTTTCGATGGAGTTTAGTGTTTGATCGAATTGGAGGAGATGGAAAGTGTCTGGTGCCTACTTTGCCCATATAAGAGAGGGGGACAATCACATAATTGTATCCAATTCTGTTAAGGATTTGGACGGAAATGACGCGGAGGGGGTGTCCCTGCTAATGGTTCATAGATGAAGGGGTGTGAGTGCTGAGTCTTATAGATGAGGGGGTGTCCTTGCAAAACGGCGATAGATGAAGGGGCGAAGGATTATAGGAGCTTCTCTTTCCGGAGGGGGAGCCTTTAGGAATAATACATCAAAATATAGATATGTAATGCAAGTAAATATTAGTATGCGCCATTCATGTCAATTGTAAAGATTGTCTTAGTAACCAAGTAATATTATGGTTATATAAAGTGATTGAGCAAATTTTAAGTTGATATTTTTCTAGTATCATATCATTACTGTCTTTTCTTTTTCTTGGTATCTTTTGTTTTTGTTTCTTTTGGGATTTATATGCCTAAGAGGTTCTATCCTAGTTAGGAGCGGGTTCCTTTCTCAATGGGAGCGAGGTTCTAAGAGTCTTGACTTGGGAGCGCGGGAGCGAGGTTCTAAGGTGGATTCCCCACCCACATAGGAGGTTACTGCAACTAAGAGCAAAACGTCCATGTAGCTCCTCGGTTCTTGGAGGTTTAGGGGGCCACTATTTCAGTGGTATTGGTATTTTGAGAGCAGTCACTTCGTGCATATTGCTAAAGGTTAAGTCTGTCTCCAATCATCCCCGCCCATACCACCAATGATTGGGGACTAGATGGGTTTTGTTATTGTTATTGTTGTTGGTTTTGGTTGTCATGGTGACTGGTAGCATTGAGGCTTTGTGCAAGTGTTTTTGGGAATACACTTCCCCTAGTTTGTTGTTTGAGTTTTTTTCTCGAGTTCATTGTAAATTACTAAATTGTAAGTGATAGGATTCCAAGGGCCCTTGATCCCCTCTTTGTGGTTTATTTGGTCCTTTCAGCTAGTGCATTGTGCTCTCCTGGAGTTTCATAAATAATAAGTTCTCTGGTTTGCAGCCAAACAATAACAATAGTAGAGTGTTTATTGTCGCAGTTTCAGAGCATGAAAGCCTCAGACTTTGTGATTTACTGGGGTTCCAACTTGGTTCTCTTCCTGTGAGGTACCTTGGAGTCCCTCTCATCTCTACCAAACCATCTGCATCTGATTGCCTTCCTCTTATTAATAAAATTTCTGCTAAGATAGATCGCTAGGCTTCCAGAACCCTGTCTCATGCTGGAAGGCTTCAAATTATCCTTCTGTTCTCTTTAGCCTCCAAGTCCTTCAGACTATGTATTTTATCCTCCCTAAAGCAGTAGGGAAGAATATTGAGCTCCTTCTAAGGAATTTCCTATGCTCTTGGTTGTCCTAAAAATGAGGGTGGTCCTGGCATTAGGAGGTAAGAAGCACGGACCCGAATACGGGTACTGAGCCAACGTGGACACGGATACGTCATATCTTCGAAAATTAGGACACGGACACGTTGAATGTAAAATGTATAGGCATTATAGAGCTACCGTTATGAATATATAAAAGTCAGAAACATTATTCCTATCAAATATATACAAATGAACATTCCGTAATCGCCAAATTAAGTATACATGAACTATACATCTGTGGAAATTTTCACTCTGGGCCGAGCTTTAAAACTTATATTTTAACTTTTTAATGTGTCCTTAACGTGTTCCAAGAGTTGATAACATATCCTAGAGTATCCACAATGAGTCCGAGTTAAAGAAAAATCATTAAAAAATTGGAAAAGTATTTTGTGTCCGGAGAGTGTCGTGTCATGTCCGTGACCACACGTCAGACACGGATACGTGAGGCCGGCAGACATGCCCTTGCTTCTTAGATTAGGAGAATAATGGATTGGAACCACGCTGCTATGGCAAAGCACCTTTGGGCCATCTACTCGAATTAGAACTCCTTCTGGGGGAAATGGAGTCACAAGTATATCATAAAAATCAGTGCCTTCGGACAATAAAAACCCCCTCTTCTTGCTCATGGAAATGGCGGAACATCAATTCCGACCCAAAGTGAGACCCCTTATTAAATGCACCCAGTTGGGACTCTTCTTGAGTATTATGGCCATCAATTGGAATTTGTCTCTGGTATTCCAATGGCAGCTAAAGTCTCCCGCATTATCTACAATGATGTTTGGTCTTGGCCTTTTCTCTCTTCCTGTCCCCGATTTTCTGCCCAAGCCCAGTGTTGACACGGTAATCTGGGAGGGTGCTTCTTCCAAATATAAGGCCTCTCATGCTTGGAATGCTTTCAGGGCTCACTATCCTCTAGTCTATGGACACAAGGTTGTTTAGTTCTCAAATCCTATGGATAGCTGTTAGGAGTCTAAGAACCAAAGACGAGCTTCACAGCTAGGGGATCATTGCTAGTTATACTTGTTCACTGTGTGACCAGTTCACTGAAACTCTGGAGCATCTTCTGTTTGAGTGTTCCTTTTCAAATCAAGTATGAGCTGCCATTGCTACTCTCTGCTGCATTCCCAGAGGTCCTATCCCTTGGTCTCAGAAAATTGACTAGTTTTATGCTAATTTCAAAGGAAAAAGACTTGCCTTTGCTGCTGCCGTTTATTTCTTATGCCAAGAAAGGAACAACAGAATTTTAGAGGAATTCAAAAGCCCCCTTCAGCTGTTATTGGCCAGGTTAAACTTGAAGTCAGGATTAAGGCTTCTCAAAAGCCCCCTTCAGCCCCCCTATCTTCTTTGCTTTGCCAGAATTGGCACATTTGTTCTTCAGTTTTCCATCTGTTGTTTAATTTTGGCAGTCTTGGCATTTCCTGTATAGGCTCTAGTTATGCAGATCTAGCATTTCTCTGTATAGGCTCATGCCTTGGTGTTTTGTATCTCTTCAGGATCTCCTCCTTTCTTGTTTCTAACAAAATGGTTTAACTGCCAAAAAAAAAAAACCTTCCAAAGAGACAGACACGGGCATTTGGCAGAGGAAGTCCAGTTTCCATGACATGGCTCAACGAAAGAAAGACAGATGTCATGAACTGCCACCTTGGCCACATTAGTGCAAGAGAATAATGAGTAGCCTCGCAAAGTAAAACATCACAATTGCCGCATCAAACTTCATACCACAGCTTGACAGTCCTTTAATTGTTGCCCAGATTCTCAGAGTGTAAAGTAAAGATAATATAGCAAGAGGCCCAAAGAAACTTTCGAAAACTGAAAATCCAATCACAAGTCTGCGTTTGATCACCCAAGTTGAACTTTGCAATTTTCAACATAAATTTATATGCACTCTCTCAGTAAAATTTATCCCGCCTTAAAAGCCACATTAATTCGACCCAAAAGGCAAGATGACAAAGAAGACGTAAAGAATAATAGGCTAATAGCTATACCTTTTCTGCTTCAAGGACCACCATGAGACGGCTGAGAATCTCTTGATCAGATAATCTTGAAAATCTAACTAGCGCACATCTGCTTTGGATAGGCTCAATAATTTTTGAGGATGTATTGCAGGCAAGAGCAAAACGTGTTGAATTTGAATATATTTCCATTGTCCGCCTCAAGGCTTGCTGTGCTCCTGATGTCATGCTAATTTGAATACGATAGCATTAGTTTACAACCCACAAATATAAAGGCAAAAACTTATTGACGATAAAAAAACAAAAGAACTTATTAAGCTCATTCAAGTAGAAAAAATAATGCAAAAGGAAAACTTGTTAACAGATAAAGTCAAGTTGAGCACATCTCCTCAGATAGGACATTGTATATTGGAACCTCAGAACAAACAGTACTTACCTTAAGTCTCCTCCACCAAGCCAGAGCAACAACAACAACAATAACATAACCCATTTAGAAATCAATACCATGAAAAGTAATAAAATTGCTCACCTGTCAGCTTCATCCAATATGATTACTTTGTGCCTCCCAGGGGGAAGCGTAACTTTCTTTTGGGCGAACATCTTAACTTTATTCCTCACAACATCAATTCCCCTGAAGAAAAGTAGATTTGAATCACATACCTGAGATCAACCAAGGAACTAAATGAAAGCTAACACACCACAAACGTTCATGAACAAATTATATACCTCTCATCTGATGCATTTAGCTCTAAAACTCCCTCCTTAAAATTTGGTCCCAGGAGCTCGTGTGCAAGAGCTAATATACTAGTGGTTTTACCAGTTCCAGGAGGACCCTGAAAAATTAACATGAGAAGTGCACCATAGCAGCAGCAACTCACCATATGAAACTTGTTGGGGAAAGAAAAAAAAATACAGGCACAAAAGGGAGAAAATGGAATGTGAATATTTTTTCTGCCAAGAAAAGGGAACAAAAGCTTTCTACCCTGTAAACCTCTTGCCGGGTACTGCGCAAAAAAAAAAAACAGACATTTTCCATTAATTCTGGTTTCAAAAAAGATAAACAATAGCCTAAGGGGCTCAATAACGCACATGATTTTGTTTCTGGGTTTGTCGCAATAAGAGCCTAAAATCAACTCTTTCTAGGCAAAGCAACGGGTGTTGATTAATGGTTGAATTTTTCATCTTAACAAAAGCCAAAAAGTCCATTCTGCTGGGTCATCCCTAGCCGAAGGGCAACTTTAGCTATTAATCTTACATCACTATGCTATCAGACCACCTTAGATCTGCTCAACCATGCACGATGACAACTGATCAACGTGTCATTCTTTAACATTCCTCTCACTACTAAGGCAGCAGCTCGCCTATGAACTATCAACTCCAAAACAAGTGTACAAGTTATTTTCACTCATTTCCAAGTGGTTCTGAATTGTATGCTTTCACATAACCTAAGAGCTGGACTTTGGAGGTTCTGGGCAAGACTCCCCACATCTTTAGTGATTGGTTGATTCCCCGCAGTTGTGCCAAAATGTACCTGCCTTCGATTATAATGCCGACAAAATGGTCTATCATTTACCTACCCAAAAGTGCTAGTCGAAAGTCACATATGCTAGGAGTTTTAGAGCTTGTCCCCCATAAGATAATTATAAGTTCCCAAACTACTTGGGTAGTGCATATCCCCTATCACCCCAAATGAACTTTGATTCGTTTGAAGGCTCGGTTACATATCGATTTGGCATAATATGCCAACCATGTTCTTTTAACCACGCACGAGTGTAGAAAATATGTGAAAGTGTATAGCAATATGTGAAATTCGTTGAAGTTCTATTTATTTTGGCATTTATTGCACATAACCATTAGCTTTTCTCTAATTAACTCTTCGAAATGGAAATAGCAAGAAATTTCAACAAGATGAAAACTCATTGGGGCTTTTTGACTAAATTAGAAAAGGAAAAAAATAGCCACACTTATATCTATGTCCAACGAACCCTTCTCCTCACAGTAGTCATCGTAGAATCACAGAAGAACAATCTTGGAGAAGCATTGTACACATATTGTCCATCTTTTACATCAATCAGCTGAGCTAATTGAGCCGTAGCATAGTGATTGTTCAACTGCTCTACTTTGCCAAAATGTGCATCTTGTACAACTATACCACCATTAGAATGGCATATCATTTACCTCTACATGCGCTAGTCAGGAGTTGCAAGTTCCGGGAAGTTTAGAGCTTGTCTGACATAAGATAACTATCAACACCAACTCTTCTATACAAATCTGAGGATATACTCGTCGCCATTTGGTTTTGAATTGGATGTTGTAACATAACAAACATTTCATTTGACAGGCCAAGTCATTAAGGGACTACAAAATGGGTAACGCATATTTCAAGCCACAACCATAATGACAAACACATGGCGTGCATATCATGTCAAATCGATTTACACCCTGAAACTTCAGATCAATCAAAGTTCACTGGGGTGAGAAGCATATTCCTTGGTCCCTTCGTTCTTCTTCTACATAGTTACAAGGTCATGCTAACAACCGCACACAGGATACAGTTCAAGGTCAAATAATGCCGAAAAAAATATGAAATCCAACAAATTTTTGTTCACTCCAACATACTTAGGCACCTTACTCGTTGCTTATAGGGATTTGGTCAGCGTTTCCAATAACAAAATCTTTGAAAAGGAATTAGCAGGAAACCTCTACTAGCATAAGAAAACGCATTGAGGCTTGTAACTCAACTAGTAAAGGAACACATGCGATGCACGTGGATAGTACAAGCAATAAAACATATTCCTAATAATACACAAATGTACAAGTGATTATACATATAATAAACGTTGTGTCCTTGTGCATACAAGAAAAAGAAAAACTGAAAAAGGAATCATGTATCCATGTAACAGTTAGAAAACTCAGCAGGACTATCGTTCAAAATTAACGATTCGAGCAAGGTAGAACACGGGGCAGCACTTAATTTGTTTTGTAATTCTTGCCACCAAATCCAACCATTATAATTTAGGTGTGGGCTTACTATTGAACATCTAGTTCCACTACAAATGGTAAATATTTTTCACACATGGATCCAATGTATGTTAGAAATCCATATGAAATAAATAGATGTTATGTGATTGCATGCCACTAGCTGCAACAAAAGAGATACCACAAAACTGATGAACTATTATCTCAATATTCCAAAGAAAAAAATGCCAAAAACAGTATATGCTCATTAGAATCGAAAGATGATATCCCAAACCGAATATAATCAAAAGCATATCACGAGACTACTGCTTATCTTTGAAGGTTTATCACTAAGCATCTCAAGACAAGTCATTTTCTAGAATAGGGTACACCATGTCATCAAATAAGTAAGTAGTGTTCAGATCAAAGTTTGTAAAGTAATTTTTATAGTGGAAAGGCGAAAGAAAAATGAAAGCATGACACTATAATGCAGCAAAGAAAGTACTACCATTTTTCTTTTAGTTTTCCTACCATTTGTTTTTCTCCTACCTAGATCTCTGCTGTCATCCATGACCATACAAAACTACGTTCAGTTTGGAATAATGCAAAGCCATTTGACTAAAGAGCAACGAAGACTACGGTAGCACAGTTCATTAAAGCCATCACCTTCGTAAATAAGTAATGTAAAATCAAACAAAGAGGCAGACAAATGTATCATATATCTATAGTAAAATGCTGATACAAATATAACATTAAATTTGGTTACATTGCCCCATTTACTTGACAATAACCCATTTATACTGAGCTTTTACGTTACTCCAAAAAATAATTGGTCTATACCATTTACTCTATCTTCTGAATTGTTTAAAACAAAATGGTTACTCGCAAATTGTGATTTACAGTACAAACAAATGAAAATTAGAAAATCCTTCATATTTTCTGTTACCCTATCATTGTAGGTACTGATAACAGCATCATAAGAAAAGGGCTCTACAGGATAAAAGTTTTGGGGTAAGCATGAAGCCTTTTTGGGGTCTATATAATCAAAAACAATCTAGGTGTATTACAAAAGATAAGGAGCGCATAAAATCTCAATCAAACCTTTTTGAAGCATGGAAAAAAGAAAGCATTTGCATGGTGAACCCATTGCCATAGTTTGAGTTCATTGTACATCATCATTATCCCTAAGGAAATAGCTGATACAGTTAAAAGAATTCTGACCCCACAACATTGCAATGAGAACGATGTTCTCCACTGTTAGCCTCTCTCTTTTTTCTTTTTTCTTTTTTTGTCATATATCCACTGTAGTGTCTACAATCCTTATAGATGCTAAAAGACAACGAAGGGAGTGGGAAACATGCAAAGTGGAATGCGAAAATCTTTTCCTACTCTGTTTAACTTTTTTAATATCCAAAAGGTACCCAAAAAAATAGCCTGTTAACCTTCCCTTCCTAGTCAGCCAAATGCTGGAGATAAACATATTCAAGTTATCTTATTCTTACCCTCCGCAACAATGCCCTTTCCAACTTTTTAACAAATTGGAAAGTAGTAGAACGATAAGAGATTCTATGGGATGTCAAGATTCAAGTTAACTGTCATAAAAAGCAGCCTTTCCTTTTTATAGTTATCGGTACACTTTTTTTTTCTTCATAATTTGGTTTTCCAATGGCAAGGGATGGATGAGGATCCTGCGAGAGATTCGTACGACTTTGTCCATGTGCATCGGGAACTGTTATGGTAATCACCTTAGCAAGTACACTACTAACAACTATCCTTGTCAATAACACCAAACTCAGAATGCAACTCCGGGGAAAAATGTTCTGATGTCTTTTTTGCACATTGTGTTTCCTCTTCCTATTTTGCAAGGTCATTTGAATATATTCTTTTCTTCACTCAAGTGAAAATCTAGCATATTGCTTCCTTTGATGAACGTGCCGCCTAACAATTTCATCTACTCCAAGGCAATCCTAGCGTTGTGATTTGTCCATTATCTTTTAGCACAAATAGTGAACTATGGATATTGTTGTATCATGTATATGGTCAAAAGAACACAAAATGGGAAAATTTCAACAACATAGATGGAGTAATGACAATTGATTGGAAAAAAAAAACCAGTATGGAACAACATTTGATTTGTATCTATCCATTATGACTACTAAGAGCAACCACATCCATGAATGCCATTTTTCCATTGCCATTCTTATTTTTTGGCAATGAATAGTGCTCTCTCTCTCTCTCTGTGTGTGTGATTTGTATCTATCCATTATGACTGCTAAGAGCAACCACATCCATGAATGCCATTTTTCCATTGCCATTCTTATTTTTTGACAATGAATAGTGCCCTTTTGCCAACCCAAATCTCTCTCTCTCTCTCTCCATTTTTTAGAAATGACAAAGAATTCTCCCAAAATACCTACCGGTGTAGATGCCCTATGATATTCAAAAGTTAGAAAGAATTATTATACTATATCCTTTTTCTTTTTGGTTGTGGCTACCCCTACAAAGTAAATGTATGAATTGTTTGATGCATTTTGGAGTTGACTTCATCATTCCGAACACAACAATTTAAAAAAAGAACAACACCCATTCAGTACGCAAACCATCACAATGAAAGAATAAACTCTGGTTTGAAGAGCGTGTACGACAAACTCATGAAATATGAGTGCACTTTCTTTGTTTTTATCACTACTCACAAACAGAAACCCGCTGAAATAACAAAACAGTGACAAAATAAAGCCATCACCAAAAATGTTGGAAACTCATGAGAAGCAATTTGTGTTAGGGTGTCAAAAACTCAAATTTAGTTTGTGGGCAAAAGGTTCCAGTGAAGTTACAAGGAGAAGGGGGCAATGTTTGTAACGACAAGTATACCCAAAAATAGAGTACTTGTAATACCCGTTCTGGGATTCTGTTTGGTGAAGAGGCTTGATCGGATAAAGAATCACAATGATATGAGATGTACGATTAGCGGCGCAGTAATTCTTGGCAGCCCAATAATTCTTCATCGACAGGAACCGTTGTTTCTCTTCTGGAAGGGGGGCCTGTGGTGTTTTGCAGAAAACGGGTGCGTTGGTTTTTTCGGTGTCGAGGTATGGATGGGGAAGGCGTCCAAAGGTTTTGTTCGGGGTGGTTTTGCAAAATAAAAAGTAGAAAACACAAATTCGTGCTTTTAAAAGAAGAAGTATAGATAACATAAAACCCAAAAAACAGTCGCACCATATCTGTTTCCAAAGACTCCATTCCCCTGGCAGTAAACCCTTACAAAGTCGGAAAAAGGACAATCTTTCTGCAGCATCGTACACATTCTTCCACAATGTAAAATCAATCTTTTGAGCTAATCGAGCCCTAGAATAAAGATTACCTGAGGCTATGAGACTTCTTTAAAGCATAAAACATAAATCCCCAAATACAATCACACCACATCTGTTTCCATAGAGCCTGTGCCCTCACAAAGTAAAACCCTCAAACAGTCACAAAAAAGGATACTCATTTTGCAGCATTTGAGCTAATCGAGCACAAGAATAAAGATTAAATGAGGCTATGAGACTGCTTTAAAACATTAAAACGGAGGGAAAGGGGATTCTTACAGATAAGATGAGGTTTGGCATGTTGCCGTCGCGAGCGATGACTTGGAGCCTAGATACGGCATCCTCATTGCCAACAATGTCGGCGACTTTGGAGGGTCTGTACTTCTCTACCCACGGTATCTCGTACGCTGAGGACGAAGAAGAAGAGGCCATTGTTGAGAGCAGAAAGAAGCTCGTGAGATGGATTCGAGGAATATGGGACAAGTCTGCAGGAAAACCCTCCCTTTTTACGCCCTGGGACTTGTGGAAATAGCGGGAAAAGCAAAGGGTCTGTTTGGAACTTGTCAGAGCATCCCAGCAAGCCGAACAAATCTTTTGGCAAAAAAATTAGTGACTAGTATTTTATCCTATCTACGGAAATGGCTAAAATACATATCCATTAAAAGTGTGTACCATATGCACCTATTGTATGGTCCAGATTATGCCAACTCATTGGCAATCGTAACATTTTTTAGTAATTCGTAACTTTTCAGCAAAATATGATTTGTAACATTTTCTATAATTCGTAACATTTTGATGTGTTTCGTAACTTTTATAAAAAAAAATTCGTAACTTTTATAAAAAAAATCGTAACTTTTATAGGGGTGTGTATGATACACACCCAAATAAGGGTTGTGTATTATAGCATTTTCCTTTATCTACCCATGTCCTTTTTAATATTCTAATAATTTTCTCTATTACCCTCCATATTTTAATTAAATAATCATTTAATGGGTTTGGTGGTGGAAAAATGAAATTGAGAGAATAAATAAATGGAAAAGTAAGAGAGATGGGATTTGGAAAAGAATAAAAAAAAATAGGAAGGGAGTGTACAGAGCCTCCCCAAATGAAGAGGATTTTGGAAGGTACTATAGCATTTTGTATTTTAGGGAGGCTCTTGAAGCTTGATTTTTTGGTTTGGCTCCCTTAAATAGAGATAGTGAGGGGTTTAAGGAGTTTGTTGCACTTGCCCTCAAAAGAAGTGGGAAGAAGGGAAGGGAGTAATCACATTATGGCAAATTCTTGTTGGGTCGTTGCTGTAATCAAGGCCGGATTGTTTGACCGGAGATAAAAGGGTTTGATATAAAATTCTTTGGGATGGAGTGCAAATTTGTTCACCCTCATCTAATGGTGAACAAAACCATCACTCTAATTGGTTGAAATGGTGTGAGAGGTCCACAGAATTAATACACTTTTTGGTAAGCATGACTTCACTTTATAGTGGGATTCACACCATTTTTTATGGACCCCATATCATTTCAACCAATCAAGATGGGGGTTTTGTTTACCCTCATTAACACCCTCCAAATCTCACATAACAAACAAGGTCCAAGGGTTTACAGAGCCTCCGTAACTCGATCTCGTTTACTCCACTACTCTTCATATCTAGGGTTGTTCAAAAAAATCGGTGAACATTGAATCCGGTTCGGACCGAACCGATCCGCACGTTTTGGATTTTGACCGTGGATTAATGGTCCGGACACGGATTCAAAAAATAAAAAACCATGAATTACGGTCCGGACACGGATTTTGATTTTGAAACCGTGAATTAACCGATACGGACTGTGATATTTTTACTATATATAATTTTAAAAAAATAAATATATATGTATAGATAAATAATTTTACCACTTTTATAAATATGGTCAATTTGATATTTTGATATGAAGGGTTATACTGTTATCTCATATAAAATCTAGGGGTAAACTGTTATATAGAAGTCTTCTACTATATATACTCGTTAACTTGCAAAATTCTAAACCTAATCTCACTAATCCGCCTCCCTCCAATCCAGTCATCCTCCTCCTCCTCCTCCTCCTCCTCCTCTCTCTCTCTCTCTCTCTCTCTCTCTCTCAAACACTTGGATCACGCACACACAAAACGCATTTGGAGTATTGAACGGGCAGCCATACTATACTACTAAAGTTTTTGTTTTAATGTTGAGTTTGAGTTTTTGAATGAGTTGATGATTTTTTTTTTAGAATAAGTTGAAAATCCGTGGACAAATCCGGAACCGATCCGTGACTTACAGATCGGATTGGAACCGAACCGTGAGACTATTGGATCGGACACGGATTTCATTTTCGAAAAGCTGTGACTCACGTGTAATAATCCGAAATTTTTAATAAAATTTAGGATTATTTAATTTTTTATTTTGATTACTTTAATTTCGTTATTTAATTTCTAATTGCACGTAGGACCCTTTATTTGCAATTACTACGGTTTATACCCTAAAACTTCCGAATTACTACAAATTCGACCTTGGGCACGTTTAATTTTAATCGTGAGCATTACATTTTTATAAAATCATTCCATACATAATTATACACTCTTATACACATACACA
>JAXBDA010003060.1:0-37516 GCA_036023075.1 Gaultheria prostrata | reverse complement strand
GGGGGGGGGGTGAATGTAAACCAAGAATTTCTATTCAGGAGAAGAAATAATGACTTCTTTTTAATTTTAAGTCACAAGAATTAAACGAGCGATTAACGGAGTCCACTCACCTGGTTAGCATGTTTATTTTCCCCCGAAAGGTCTAGTCACACTTCTATTTTTACAACCAAATTTACAACAAATTTGTCAAATTAATATTGGTTTGATGATCGGAAACATTCACATTATAGAGCGCACTGAAAATATTTGTCACGCGATAAGTTATATTTATATGATTTCGATAAAGACATCGTCAGAATACATTTGGACGTTTATAAAGTGAACGTTTCCGATCATGAAAATGATGGAGCCTCTATGTTAATGTGACAAATCAGTTGTAAAGTTCGTTGTACAAACGAGAGTGTAAGTAGAGGTTCCCCTTTTTTCCCCCTCAGACCCTGCAAATTGCAATTTTGTGGTTTTGGGGTGAGATGAAGTATCTTGACGAGAAAAACTTGGGAGCGTGTAGGATATAACCACGTGGTGCCCAACCATGTATCTTCGCAATCTGAACTATCCAAAATACTTTTGAACAGCCAAAGTACGTGTTCGACATTACGTGGTCATACCTGTACTCACCTAAGTTTTACTCCGTTTTTACACATGGATGGGCCATTTGATAAAGTGGTTTCTGTTATTTTTTATTTTTTCCCCGAAAATAGGTACCTTTTCAAAACGGTCCCCGTTTGGACATCGAGCCCATTTTAGTGCTTTCTGTGCGTCCTCCCAGATAAGAACAATGCTATATGTACCGACCAAAGGGGACTGACCACGTACCGACGGCGCCGGCGACCCCGTGTGGGTCCCAAACGGCCAATCCGAGCCGATCATCGTGCTCAGAATCAAAATCTGAGTGGGTTCACCCGGGAATCGAGGCCATCGGACGGCTATAAGTGCTCGATCCAAAATCACCCATTTCACTTTTGCACGAAATGGGTGATTTTGGATCGAGCACTTACAGCCGTCCGGCGCCGTCGGTACGTGGTCGTTCCCCGTTTGGTCGGTACCCATATATTTACCGCCCAGATAATGGACCCAACAAAATCACGTGTACTTGTTAGGGCTGCTTGCGCAATGGTCTAACATGGCAATACATTCTAAATTATTGGTTTATATACGTCCGTTCAATAATATTAGACACTTTTGAGATTGCGTGTCATTTTTATATGGAATCGGAGATCCTGTAGGGCGGGAGTGCCCTACAGGATTGTAGCGCACGATCTAGACCGTTCAAAGTGTTTTTAACTGTCCAGATTATTTACAGGTAAAATAAGTATCCTACATGTAAAGATAATATGTGAAATCTGAACCGTTGAAAAATACTTTGGACTATCCAGATCATGCACTACAGTCTAGAACCCTATAGAGCACTCCCCGTCTAGATCGGGGGTTCTTTTTATATTGCTTATATCTTTCAATTCACAATGTTTTATGTGATTTTCAAAACTTTGTTTAATAGGACTAATTAAAATCTATCAACCGAGATCAATATTACTTATAAAAAAACATCATGGATTAAAAGACAGACAATTTTTTTGCATAGAGTTGAAATAGTGAATGTGTCTAATTTTTTGGGATGGGGAAAGTAATAAATTCAGGTTGGTAAAAAATAATCATACTATCGAAACAATGTTGTGTTTTTAGTTAAAAATCATGGATAATCACAGAATAAATTCTTTGCCAAATCGGTAAAACGACTATTTAACGAAAGCGGCGATGGTGCAATGCACTAAATGCGTTGCACCGTGCAGGGCATATCTAAACCGTCTAAAAGTGTTTTCAATGGTCCGGATTTTTAAAACTCTTCTAGGCTAGAACTTCTAGCAAAGAAAAGACTTCTCCAGCAAAGAGTTTCATTTAAATCCAAATCGTTGAAAACACTTTTGAATGGCTGAATGCTGCTATACACGTGTAACATATTTAATGCACGGCAGGTCCCTATTTTACTATCAATTTCCTATTAATCTAGCAAAGAAGGTTTGGGTAAGAATGATGAGAATTTAGCGGACGCGAAAGATGCTGTAGTGTAGTAGTTTAGTTCCCTGCAACAATGTTTAAAAAACCAGACCGGATCAGCGGGTTGAATCGTTGACGGGCTCTGGGTTTGGTCCGTGTCACCCAGAAAACCGCCATATTTTGAAAACCGGACTAGTTTTTGAAAACTGCTAGTTTTAAACGATTATTAATACAAAATGACCGAATCGAAACCCGCAACATGTCTCACCAAATGTGGGTAAGTATCCATCACCCAAAACGATGGTAGACTTTTTTTCTCTATCACATAGGGCTATTTATTAATAATTTAACACAATCGTCAATCGATAGATGCAATAGCTAGGGTTCTATGGCTACATTAAATGATAGAAGGATAGACTAGAATTAATTTTTAAAACTAGAACATGATATTTGGTCGCAGAGCTAAATAAAAATGGAGAAACTTATTTATGTTCCTGAGCTCAAATAATTGGAATTTAAGGCTCAATTTGATTTGTTGCATCAATAAAAGATAAATAACTAACTTTGAAATGGGGATCGGGATCCTCTGTGCTGCCACCTCATTAATGAGAAGATCCAATGGCCAAAACCAATGCCGGTTCATTAATTTTGGAGGTCTGAAACGGATTCATGAGATGAGGCTCCCCATGTATTTGGCACACTCCCTCCATTCTACTTTAATAGTCCGGTTCGGTCTCGAATACAATTTTTAAATTGTTCTTATCTTCCAATCTACAATATTTTTAAAAAATTCTAGTATTTTTTTGTATAATAAACGTAATTGAGATCTATCCATATTTCCCATAAAATTCATTATAGATTATGAGATATAAGATCCATATTTCCCATAAAATTTATTATAGATTTGAATACTATTTAAATGCATTGGAGACCAAACCAGACTATTAAAATGGAACAGAGAGTCATAAAATTTTTCCACACATATCTTCATAAATAACCATTACAAAATATTTCCATTGCATAAATTTAAACATATAGTCATTAAAAAATAAACAACCGTTACAATATATAGGAGGCCTATATGTTTGGGGGGCCTATGTTTTACATTTCCGGGGAATTCGAAGCGGTGACTTCATTAGATTATGCCATGAGCCGGCCCTGGTCAAAACCAACTTTGAAATGGAGATTCATGACGACGAGGTCTTCCTTCCAAATAAAAAGTTGCGTCTTCATTCTCCCCTGTTAACTTCGTTCTTCTTATTTTCATTCAGAAGTCTAAGAAGATTAGGGACGGATGCAGGATTCGAGTGTGAGTTATACGAATGCTATAACACAAATTTGCGGACGAACCTTATACAGTTGTAAATTTTTAAAAAATTACTACTAATATATTTATAAAAAAAAAGAATAAAATTTTTGAAACTTGAGTAAGACGGTCCCCGGGCTAGCCCGCCATCCGTCTTTGAAGAGTAAATGTATAAATTAATTTATATCCATTTAACGAATAAACTTCTATCCTGCAAATATTAAGGATGATGATCCTCCATTTTCCATATTTTTACCTTTTCTTGTTGGTATTCCTCTGAACCCTCCATTTTGGAGGACCAACACTCAATCCTCCTAAATGGAGGAAAATATGGAGGGTGGGTAGGAGTTTAATTTTTCTCCGAAATGAAGGGATGGAGGAAAATTTGGAGATATGGATGGCGGGTAGGAGATGTCCTTAATAGAGAAAATGTTGAAATCAAAACGGACTCTGCCCTTGGAAGGTTTGGATCTTTCAATCTTATGACATAGATTCACAATGGCTTTCACCTTAGCTGGATCATCCTCAATTCCTCTCTAACTCACGATGAAAGCTAAGAGCTTGCTCGAAATGGAGCTTCCAAACACCCCTACACATCGTACTAAGAAGTGGTGTAGCCAATCTAAGCAAGGGAGCACGGGAAAATGTTTTTTTTTTTTTTTTTTTAATGAGGTTAGATTTGTTTTTGTTTTTGTTTTCGAAACCCAACAGGGAGGTGGGGCAAATATGAGTAATCGAGATGGAATTTTGTTTGGGTTTTTATTTTTTAGTTTTGAAAATATAAGAGAATGTCGTGTGTCACAGGCGTGTGTAGTGTATTATATAAATGTGGTAATGTGTGTCTTCATGGTTGGAATAGGACTAGATAAGACTTTTTTCGAAAGGCCATAGGAACAGACTGAACTTGAGGTAATTGGAGTACAACAATCCCTATCATCATGACATCATTTTAATTTGTAGTTCATTCTGAGCCCCCAAACTGATCGCTATATATATAGATAGAAAAATTTAGTTATATTTTTTTCGGTAAACAAGAAATACACTAATTGCATGACCATAACGATATGATTAAGAAGTACATGTTTAACTTGACATTTTGTTCCATTCGTACTAATAGTTAAAATTTTCTGGTGACATTGGTATTTTATTCATATTAACGACGACGACCAAGCATATTTCACATCTGATAAGACGAACAAAATGAGATCACATGCTTTTGATGAGAGGTTTTATGGTCAAATGTACAACAGGGTTGTCAACTATTGGTTTGTAGTGCTGTGAACACCAAGAGAAGTTTTTTGAAACAGTGAAATGACCGAACTTCCTTATCAACCTTGCTATCTTGTGGTTTTACCCACTCATAGTGGATGCGAATTTGATGGATTCCCCACTCATTGGAAACTCTCTGTCCAAATTGCACAGAGAGATTGAGGTAGTAACAATCAATGATGGTGGTGCCCTTGATTTTGATTTTGTGGGGGTGAGTAAAACGGCAAAAGGTACTAAACTTTTATTCCTTTTATTCGGTAAGTCAAAACTACAAGAGATTAGTCAGTACTCCTGTGTAGGACTGCAAACGAATTGAACTGCTCGTGAGCAATTCGCTCAATTTGTTAAGGCTCCGTTCGGCTCGATTTGGCTCGTATAGTAATCGAGCCGAGCTCGAGTTTTAGGCTCATTTAGTAAACGAGCTCGGTAAAGCTCGGCTCGGCTCGTTTAAGAAAGCTCATTAAGTAAATTACTCTAGCTTGGCTCGTTTGCACCCCTACTCCTGTGGCATTGCAAAGTGTCCCAAGCCCTCTTTTTTTTCATCACGTGGTGGGGTTCATATGCACTGTCACGTAGTGCCTCGATCAAAATCTATTTTCCAGCACGTGTGGAAGTCCAAAAACTTTGTCTAGACATGACCGTGGTGGAAAGGAAGCCTAAGCACCACGTGGCGGTGCAGGACCTCATCACACTATCACAGTATACGTGATGGAAAAGGGGCATTGGCGGTGGCGGTGTCTTCATGGACTGATTCATTTTTCCAAAATTACTTGGTCCTTCGTCCTATATTAATTGGCCAAAATCCCAGTCATTTTCGGAAAATAATTCCTCAAATTTTAGATTAATGTAAATGAAAAAAGAAGAGAAGAATTACATACGAGAAGAGTCACAGTTGGATTTTTTTTGATCAAATACGCGCCGAAATCCAATATTGAGTTGAACATTTGCTTGGTCTCCTAACAAATCAATTAATACAAAATAGGCGATTTTGATTATCGAAAAAACCTGCAATATACCTCACCAAATTTTGGTAAAGCCACTGCTATATAAGGATCGGTTCCATTTTCCTTATTTTATACTCCCTCCGTCCCAATTTTATAGTCCCTTTTGGGGATTCCAACTTATTAAGGGGACATAATCATTGTACTTTTGAAAACATGTTTTTCTTATTTTACCCTTCAATCATTACACTTACTTACTTTTTTTATTATTTTTAATTACAAAATATAAGGGTAAAAGAGGAAATTCCTTAACAATTATCCATTTAGTTTTGAAGTGAGACAATATTTTTGGGACGACAAAAAGTGTCAACTGGGATTATAAAATTGGGACGGAGGGAGCAGTACAATACCAAAAATTGGTAACCAAATCGTATCTTTGCCAATTTTGTTGTGTCTATCTTTCATTTGATGGGCCACACAAAACTCAAATATACATTCAAGTTCAACTTTCTCCCACATTCTCTCTTTTAACCAGGAGCAGCACTGCTGAATACTGGCATGGCCACACTTTTTACCTTTAGATTTGAGGTCTGATACACGGTACATGAAAAGAATCCCATAAAATCACCCATAAAATATATCCAACGGGTGAAATTCACCTGTTGCACTATTAGGTCCGGATGAATTTCACCCGTTTAATACATTTTCTGAATAATTTTATGGGATTCTTTTCATGTACCATACACTTTCCCTTTAGATTTAGATAACCAATAGAGATGCTCTGAGGCCATTTGGAATCCTTAGGCCTTACCCTTTGAATTAGATTTGGGTTGAAATTCGGTCAAAAGTAGGAGTATCATTTGATACCTTCGTAGTAATTGGCCCAGAGTTCTTTTTATATTTACAAAATAGAGAATATTATATTCATACAAGTTCGACGACACTTACATAATGCAGTTCATTACCAATATCTTAGATAAAGACAAACTAATCATCTAACTAAAAAGAATAAAACACAAAAAATTCGCTTTTTTTCACCCCAGCCTAGACATGCATTGAGCCTAACGCACATAAATTTGCTGAAAATTCATACATAGAATTAGTAATCTCAAAATAGAACAGTGCTAGCCAAAGAGAAAAGACATTGAATACCCAGACGATAGAATGGAGTCCAACCAAGTATGAACGCACCGATGAACTTTCGAAAACTATAGATCTTCCAAGCCATCACGAGTTGCTCCGCCAAAGTTTTCATGTAGGGTTAGAGCATTGTTGGCACGGATATCATTGTGAAGCAACCATGTTTGAAAAAAACCAATCTATAGACGAAAATTTCGTCCAATGACGAAACTAACTCTTGCAAAAGCAAGAGACATAACTCTCACAGATCAAACGAAAAGTCGTTGATCTGGAAAGACAGAGGAAGAAAAAAAAAGAAAGGGGAATGAAAATAGTACCATGGCTTTTCCCTCCCACCGCCGTACAAGGGTGTTGAAACCCTAAGGAAGTGTTTGGATGGCCGGAATCTTGAGTAGGAATAGGAATATAATTACCGAGAATCAAATTCCTGAGAATTTTTTTGGATAGGAATAGAAATATGAATACTGGAAATCAAGGTTCTGAATATCGTATCGGCTTGAGTACCGGTTTTCCTATTGGTACGGTACGATATCGGTACCGGTCGATACCGGGTACCGTATCGGATTTACCGCAACTCTATCTATATATGTATAGGGGAGGGTTTATTTGCCACAAAATATGACATTTTCAATCCCATTTTCTTCAAATCAAGGTACCTCCTTAAACCCACTTAATCTATATCTATTTAGTCCATACTTGTTGTATTTGATGTTTGGTAGTGATAGAAGTTGAACCCATGCATCACAAAGTTTTTTTTTTTTATAATATGTCCGTTCAAAAATCATGATTTTTGGGTCACATCGAGACCAAATTAGAAAAAATTCATAACTACAATCTTGTAGATCTTGAAATTCTCTTAAATTTTGATGTATAACTTGCATCGATCGGAGTTCGAAGTAAAAAGTTATGACCGAAATACGGTGGCAGCTCTGTTTTGCCACTGTTTTTTACAAAATCGGCCGGTACCTAACCGGTATGGTATTGGGGTTCCTTGGTACCGTTTTTATACAAAACCGGTACGGTACGGCATTCATAACCCTGCTGGGAATCAAATTCCTAGGAATTTGATACCTGGAGGAATTGTATTTTGATGTTTGGATTAATTCAGTAATCTTATGCAGGAAAAAATTATTTTGGAAATTTATTAAAGTCAACATTTCATTTTTCTTAATAAATGAGTCAGGAATCTGAGATTCTCATGGGGTAAGGGAGGGATCAGATTCCCACCCAGTCTAGGAATGTGATTCCTGGTTGAATATGTCATCAGGAATCACATTCCTTTTTGTGAAGACCTGGAAATTTATATTTATTTTTCGTAAATAACAATGGGGTAATGTGAGGAATGTTGAGAAATGATGAAATTGACTAAGTGTTTGAGTATTGATGAGACATAAGTTGATTGGGGTGTATTTGATTTACACAAGTCACATTTGGACTTGAGGTGTAATTAGTTTAAAGTGTATTTGTATTGTGTGTGTGTGGTGGAAGAGAGAGAGAGAGACACCAAACCCCCTAAAGGGGCCGGCCCTCTCTCCCTCCTCCTCTCTCCTCCATAACTTCTTCCTCCACTCTCATCACCAACCCAAGCTAAAGACTCACTTCCAACCTTAATTCATTCACAAAAGCTTCCTAAAATCTCGAGATCTACGCATTGGTGCTTTCATTTCAACCCGGTGTTTGAAGATTTTTGTTTGGAGTTTGGAGCTTGAGCTAGGGTTTCACTTTTGGAGGTGTTTTCTAGTCAAATCTTAAGAGGTAGGGGAATCTCTATCAATTCTCAATGCAATGTGTTGATTGTTTGTGGGTATATCCCTCTTGATGTTCAAATCCTCCTATTCTTGCTAAATTTGATTGTGAGACATTGCTCGAATAAGTTTGTGTTGAATCTTACATTTTACTCACTTGTTGTTGTTGTTGTTGGGTCCCAAATTGATGGCCTAAAATCACCTTCCAAAGCTCTCACAAAACTCTTGAATCAAAACCCATCCAAATCCCCTCGAGTTGTGCAAAATTTGGCTCGTAACCCAGGTGGATCGATCCACTTTGAATTTTTTGGGAACAGAGCACTTTGGATCGATCCACCTTTGCTAGTGGATCGATCCACCTAGCACATGTGGACCGATCCACTTTTGCTAGTGGATCGATCCAACTGGCACAGGTGGATAGATCCACCTTTGCTTATGGATCTATCCAACTAGCCTTTTGTCAATTTTGACCTTTTGGCCTCCAATTGAGTTACGTACGCGCTATACTTATTCTTATTAAATTGAAACACTTTGAGATACCTACCATGAACATCACGAGAGATATTTGTTGAATTCTTAAGTTCCCTTGGGTCTCACGCGACGAGTTTGACACTTAATGACGCGAGTTGACGGTTATTGAACGAATTCGGATTTTTGAGCGTTGATTTGAGTTGAGCTATTGCATGGACACTTAAATGAATCAATTGAGCATGACATGGTATTAAATGATGAAAAGATTGACACGGGGCCCAAAAGGGTATGCCCGGAGTGACACGGGGCCTATATGGCATGCCCGGAGTGACACGAGGCCTTTATGGTATGCCTGAGATGATATTGAATGGAATAATTGAATAAGACGCATGATGAGGGTGTTTAGAGAGCACGAGTGGCACACTCGGTATATTTTGGACACAACGGAGTGATTGTTGACCTAATGTGATGAATCTTGAACAAATCTTCTATGTTCGACTTTCCGTAACTTCTTTGATTACTCTTATTGATGGTCCTTCCTTTGTTGTACCTTATGAGCATCTCATTTACATTTAGAATAGATAGATGTTTTCCTACTGGGCTAGTGAGCTCACCCTTATAATTTTCAGGTACTCAACAAGGCGGAGCATGATTTGGCGTGTGGGTGTGCATGCATGACTTTATATTTTGAAAACTAATTGGACGAGTTACATGATCATCTTGGACTAGTAGTATTTTTTTGAAAAGATGAACTTTTAACTTGTAATCCATATATTTTGGGCTAGAAATTTGTGTAGACAATTCGGCTCATGTAATTGGTTTGGGTACACTAAACTTGACTTTCGTTGACTTTGAACATGTAATTTGGTTTTGACCGTGGAAGGTGTTGACCTCCACGTGGATTATGTACTTAATTATGTTTATGAAATTTGGGGCGTGACACTTTTCCTGCCACTACCAAACATCGGAATAAAAAAAGTCTGGCATCACATTCCTGTTCCTGCCATCATAGGTAGAAGGCATCACATTTCCATTCCCCCTTAATATTATTGAGCCCAATGGGGGAGGGGAAGGGAGAATAAAAAAGTTTGCGAAGAGAGAGAGAGAAAGAGAGAGAGAGAGAGAGAGAGAGAGAGAGAGAGGCTTCATGCACCTTGATGGGAAGTAAATTATGTACAATTGACCTAGAGTTCAAGGCCCGGAACCTATGGCTTTTGTCTTTCCTAAATTCTAATGTTCGAAAACTCACCGGTATTATCAACTCTTTTGGGGCATGTCTATATGAAGCTTTCTTGTGGCTGAACGGTGGCCCCATCTAGTGAACGATAGAATTGGTCACTCCGGATTAGTCGATGTGCATGTTAACTGTTCCAAAAAATATATTTTCCCAATTTTATCCAAAACCCATTCTAAAAATACTAGTTTCTCATTAAAAAAAAAAAACTGAATTGCCTGAGTTTTCCGTTTTTAGTCACTTGACTAGGAGTTAATTTTTGGGTTTATCTTTATCTCAAACTTTTTTTTGCGTTTTTTAGGTTTGCGCCAAACTTTTAGTGCTTTTTTGCTCGTCTCAACGAGAGGAATCTGAAAGTACAAAATTATCGCTTTTACCTTCTTTTTTTGAAATGCGAAAAATGTTAGATTAAAGACAGATTTTAAAAGTGACTTTCAGCGCTGCATACTCTTTTAGACATCTTGTCAAATTTGTTTACAAGTCCAAGTTTATCCCCTAAACATTCCTTTTTTTTTTATACTTCGGAAATGTCCGTGATCCTATTAACTTAGTAATTGGATTCGCCTTGGTTTGACATGAATTTGATCAAATAGCAGGAACACATTTAGAATCCATTTTCTATTGATAGGAATTTTGATAAGGATTGAAGTGAATGATTAGAGATGCTTACCTGATTAGTTCAGTCGGTGAATCGGAATGGACTGGTCCAGGTGGGTAAGATTGTTGATTTTTGTGGGTAGGCAGGAGAACATATGAAGGGGCAAAAATGTCATTACACAACCGTGGTATGGGGACCGTAGTGTAATTTCAAAGAAGGTCCGTCCAATAATTTGAAACCTCACTGATGAGGTCAGTGGAATTTCCTTTTTTTTTTTTAATTTTTAATTTATTTATGTTTCTTGTAGCTTTTTGTTCTCTCTTTGGAAAATACTCTTTTCGTCCCTTTTATAATGTATATATTTTCATTTTGGGATGTTCCTTAATAAGTTTGTGTTTTGAAAAGCTAATGGGTAAAAGTTGTACAATTTTCATTTTGCTCTTTTAAAAAGTTAGTGGGTAAACAGTTAATACGTAAGAGTGGATGATAATTTTGGAAAGTGAAAGTAAAAGGCAATGTAAAAAGTGTAAAGTTGAGGTAAAGTTGATGTGAAAAGTATAATGATGATGTTTCTTTAATAAGTTGGATTCACGAAACCACACACTTAAAAAGGGATGGAGGAAGTAATTTTTTGTCATTAAGTTGTAGACAATAATAAAATTGTTTCTCTTATTTCGTTTTTTTGAGTCTTCAGACTTTTTCGTGAGGGGAAACTTTTAAAAAATTTAAACTTTTTGAATCAAAAGTCGAAAAAGTCGATAAGAAGGACGGAACCCCGAGCATAATGGATTGAACTCTGCTCTATAAAAAAGGGTTGGTTTCATAGTTCTTCTACCTGTAAGAAACCAAGAACCATCCTACTGGTAAGAAGAAAGTAACAGTTCCCAAAACTAGAGAGAGAGAGAGAGAGAGAGAGAGAGAGTTGTAGTTGTGCAATTGAGCTACCAAGACATGGCCATAGAAGATCAGAATGAGTACACACAGGATGGAACGGTGGATCTCAAAGGGAACCCCGTCATAAGATCCAAGAGAGGTGGCTGGAAGGCATGCTCATTTATTGTTGGTAATGTTTCTCTCAATCTCTGTATGTATATATACATATATATACACTTTTATACTAAGCACGTATAGTCCACGTCTAGCATGCTAAATTTTGTTTTTTTTCCCCAAAAATTCGTGAAAATTAGAGTAAAATCTACATCACCCGATATTAAATCCACATTATGCATTTATTATCTTTCAATTAACTGCTTTGGAATTTAATTCGATTTACCCTAACTTCTTTCGTATTCATGTTTTTAAATTTTCATCTCTGTTTTGTGTGATTCATTTTAGGATAGTGTCTTTGGGAAAAGAGGGTTGGGCCATATTCTTCTTTCTTCTCTATGTTAGTAGCCTTTCAGATAGACATTCCTGGCTCAATGTTCTCAGTACTTATTTCTCCGTGTTATATATCCGTACATTAACAACAACAACAATAACAGAACCTATCTAGTCCCCAATTATTGGGGTATGAGCGGGAACGATTGGAGACAGATCTAACCTTTGTCAATATGCACAAAGTGACTGCTCTCAGAGTACCACTGAAACAGCGGCCCCCTAAACCTCCAAGAACTGAGGAGCTATAGGGACGTTTTGCTGCAGAACCATACCCTCAAATCAAAAGCCGAAAGGCATCAGGGAGGACAGGCCTAGAGACCCAAATTAATTTTTGTGCTCATTACCATGATTCCTTCATTCATGGTCCAGAGCATCTCACTAATGAGCACAGTTATATATCCGTACATGAGATTCTTTAAAATAGAGAATATTTAAACACAATCCAGCGGCTGTGAATTGGTTAGTTCATGGAGACAAGATAGACGTTGCTGGCTCAATGTTCTCTGTACTCATTTTTTTCGTGTAACCCACGCACGAGATTCTTTGAAAATCGAGAATCTTTAAACACAATCCAGCCTTTGTGAACCGATTAATTCATGGGTACAAGATAGGCGTTCCTGGCTCAATGTTCTTGATACTTATTTTTTTCGTGTACCTGTGCACGAGATTCTTTGAAATAGTTTTCATAACCCAAGGACCACAAATCCAACCCCTGCCCCTCATGGGGCTCGAACTCCTACCTCCACTGAGGAAGACAGATCGAGAGCATGCCAACTGAACTACAGCTCATTTAGTGAGTCCTTTTACTTACTTTGAAAAGATTGGGGCCCACTCAATCCCTTCATTCAAACTTTTGCTCAAACTGTAATGAGGAAGTTTGGATGTAAGGATCAATTTAGGTGAGATACATAGGTTAATGGGAGAGAGTACATTCGAAAGCCACAAAAAGAAAAGAAATCTCCCTGAAAAAGGAAAAAAGAAAAGAAAAGAAATCTCCCTTGAATTGCGTTAAGGAGTGGAAAGGATAAAGGGTCTATTTTTTTTATTCAAATTCAAAGAAAGTTCTTTCTTTAAATTCTAATGATGCCAACGAGCATTTGTCCCAGCGGCATGGAAGGGGGCTAATAAGTGTTATGTTCAGTCTAGAATGATTGCGGTTCATGTAACTTAAAGTTACCTAGGGCCAAAAAAAAAGAAAAAAAGTTCAGATGTTAGGTTCAATTTAGGTGAAAAAAATTGGTTAAGGGCAAGAGTAAATTTGAAAGCTACAAATATAACCTTGAAAAGTTTTGAGTAAAAAAAAAATGAAAAAAAATGGAAAAATATCTTCCTTGAAATTGGGTTAAGGAGTTGAAAAGGATGTTGGGTCTTTTTTTATTCAAGATCAAAGATTTGAGTTAAGGTCTGTGTGGTGACTCGAAATGACCTACAATTAAGTACTCCGTTTGCAGCTAACACATTGTAAAAGCTAAAGTATTGCGCAACGAAAGAACTTTAATTTTTTTAAAAAAATTGATAACCGCTTGTCCGGACAATTTGTGTACACTTTGACTACATTCGAGATTTTGAAATTAACGATTGGAGAAACCGTCTGGCATGAACCATAAATATGTGTCAGATGTCCGATAAAAATGACTAAATACATATATATGCACTCATATTTATAAACTAGTATACAAAACAATCAGGGGGTTGCTTTTCATATACCTACTAAAACCTAAATTCAAGGGAAGAACTTTTTGGCAAAACAGAATATTGGCAGAACCAACCCCATCATTATTAAACTAGAAAATTATATCCTTTAATTTATTTTCTTGGGATCTTAACTTTATCCCTGTTTTTCCCTTTATAACTCACTGAGCCAACAACCCATTTTCATTGATTCAAAGATTCAATGGATTTCTTTTCTTGGGAAGATAAGTCTTTATCCCTAACAAATTAGAGCGCCTGTCAACTTTCGATATCGGTCGTTCCTTTCTGCAATCAATAGTTCAGATTCACAAATGAATCATTACCAGTCAAAATGTATTATTACCGGTAATAATTAATTTACAAATCTTAATTTTTAATTACCGAGATGGACGGATAAAATGGATTGACAAGACCTGCGGTCCCGAGTTCCAGATTAGGTTGTTAATTTCCCTCTTGTAGAAAGTTTGTCTTGTTATCATGATTTAAGGAAGATTGCCGTAGCATTATTTGTCTGTTGGCCTCTACAACTTGTTTTCTAGTGCCGTCTATCTCTCCTCAAAACTGAGAAAAGATTCTCTCGTAATGATGGCTTGTGTGTTCCTCGTGTGATGCGAAATGTTGTCCATTAATTTTTTATTTACCAATCGAATCGTTTATTTTGTAGACATCCATGTTCAAATTCCCGAGGCAAAAAAATTCGATTGATTGGACATTGGTAAATATCCGTCAAATTATAATTTGTTTATAGACAATGGACAGTCGAAGTCCAATCGTTAGAAAAAAGATTAGTTCAAAAGGTTACTGATGTCGATCAAACATATGTAAACGGCTTGGACTGAAACGAGACCATAATATGTCTCATTTTCATCAAACGAAAGAGTCCCACGAGTGGATTCAAAAAGAACTTGAATGAGAGGATTTTGGACTACCCGAATGCACAAATGAACAGAATTACCTATTGTAATGACCAATTTTTGTGTGAACTTTTGGTGCAGTGTATGAGATGTTCGAACGAATGGCATACTGTGCTATATCATCCAATCTGTTCTTGTACTTGACAACAAGGCTACACCAGGGTACGGTCACTGCAGCCAACAATGTCACCAATTGGGTTGGCACCATTTGGATGACTCCTATCTTGGGTGCCTACATGGCCGATGCGCATCTCGGTCGTTATTGGACGTTTCTGATCTCTTGCGCAATTTATCTTACGGTATGCCACATGCACCCTAACATTATGTTCTTGATATGAGCCCTTTGAGTTTCTTTAAATGTGTTTCTTTGTGTGTGCTGGAACTTGAAAATTTCAATTTCGCATTCTTGTATTCGCGAAGTAACTAGACTTTCATTTCAAGCCGACAATAAATTTTTGGTATTTGATATTACTAGCATCGTTCATCCTGTAGGGCACGCATTCGTAGAATGTTTAGTAGTACTATGTTTTTTAGTAGTATAGAGAAGTGGTTTATGTCCGTTCGTATTGCAATGGCTTCGTATAAGCAAAACTCAGAGATAAAATAGTTCAGTTTTGTTTGATTTAAATTCAATTTATACCAAATATGGACAAAATTTGCAAAAACCTGCCTCCTCGTGCAGAGAATTCTGGTATTGAAAAGAAACAAAAAAAGAGCTAGCTCTTGACAAGATTGGTTCACTGATGCCAAAGGTTTTTAAAGCCTTAATTATTATGGAGCAAAATAGCTTCGAGGACAGTTTTTGTAAGCTGAAAAAGCCGAGTAGGTGGTACCAAAAGGGCACAATCAAAAAAATTTGCAAGTGCTAACAAATAGCGACACTGTCCTTCTGATTTTGCAAGTGCCACTATCCGTCTGATTATCCATTACCTCGACTTAGTCGAGGTACGCGTAAGCTAGCCTGGACACTCGATCATAAATAAATAAAAAAGAGTATGAATTACGCAAATTAGCGTTCTTCGATGGTGAGAATCTGATAACTTCCTTTAAATGTAGGGGCTGTCTCTGCTAACGCTCTCAGTCTCAGTGCCTGGACTCAAGCCACCCTCGTGTGACACTACTGGGGACTGCAAAATCTCAACTTTGCAATATTCCATGTTTTTTGGTGCACTCTACACTTTAGCCGTCGGGACCGGTGGGACGAAGCCCAACATTTCGACAATCGGAGCGGATCAGTTCGACGATTTTGAGCCCAAGGAGAAGGCCCAAAAGCTCTCCTTCTTCAACTGGTGGTTTTTCACTATCTTTGTGGGGCTACTCTTTGGAAACACAGTTATTGTCTACATACAAGAGAATGTGGGCTGGACTCTGGGCTACGGTATTCCAACCGTTGGCCTCGCGATATCCATTACAGTCTTCTTGGCCGGTACGCCATTTTATAGACACCGGAATCCCTCGGGGAGTCCATTCACAAGGATGGCCAAGGTCATAGTAGCTGCTGCAAGGAAATGGAGGGTACCTATCCCAAGTGACACTAAGGAACTCTATGAACTTGACTTGGAACATTACACCAATGGGAAGACCAGAATTGATTCAACACCCACCCTGAGGTTTGTATTTAATCTCTAACTCAGTTCATGTCATATTCAAGCGTCGATTGAGTGAAAGGAGACCTATTATTTGTTCATTTTCTTGTTTTCACGAGTTTTCAAGTCTAATAGCTTAAGATAACACTGAGCTACATGTAGAAACAAGAATCGAGCAAATTAGATTCACGGGTGGAAAGATATGGGCTTTTGTCTGCCAGTCCGGCCTGTCCAGGTGACGATTGGGTGAAAGAAGCCCTATCCTCTGTTCGTTTTCTTGTTTTCCGAAAACGGTACTAGGCTTGTTGGTCTAGCCTTAGACTTAGACCCACAAGAAAGAAAATACTATTTAATGCCAAAGTTTTTGCCAAAGGATTAGAATCTCTAACACTTGCATCCACTTACATGCAGGTTTCTTAACAAAGCATGTGTGAAAACAGATTCAAAGGACCCATGGATGCTTTGCCCTGTAACGCAAGTTGAGGAAACCAAACTGATGCTACGAATGATTCCGGTCCTAATCGCAACATTCATTCCAAGCACAATGACTGCCCAAGTCCCTACCCTCTTCGTGAAGCAAGGCACGACTTTGGATCGATCTTTTGGTCTCATCAAAATTCCCTCTGCCAGCTTGGGTGCTTTCGTGACCATTTCCATGCTTCTCTCCATCATTTTCTACGATCGCGTCTTTGTCAAGATAATGAGAAAGTGGACGAAAAATCCTAGAGGTGTCACCCTCCTCCAAAGGATGGGAATGGGAATAGTCCTTCATATGGTTATCATGGGTGTAGCTTCTCTCACAGAGAGGTACAGGCTTAAAGTGGCCAAGGAGCATGGATTGGACAAAGTCCCGGGCGAAGTGCCCCTATCAATATTCGTTTTACTTCCTCAAAACATGCTCATGGGATTGGCTGACTCGTTTCTGGAGATAGCCAAAATCGAGTTTTTCTATGACCAGGCGCCCGATAGCATGAAGAGCCTTGGGACTTCTTATTCCACAACTAGCCAAGGGGTTGGCAACTATATAAGTAGCTTCTTGCTTTCGACGGTCACTCGTATTACTATGGAACACGGTCACAAGGGGTGGATTGTGAATAACCTAAACGCCTCTCACCTTGACTATTACTACGGTTTTCTTGCGATATTGGTTTTCTTGAATTTCATCTTCTTCTTGGTTATGGCTAAGTTCTATGTTTACAAGGCCGAAAATTCCGATTCAATGGAAGTGCTTAAAGAGAAAATTGAGGGGAAGCAGTGAAAGATTATGCAAATTCAGAGCTCTATCTCAAGTGTGTAAATTTAGAGCTATATTCGGCTGATGGGTAGTCAGAAAAATTGCCAAGCGTGTAAATTTAGAGCTATATTCGGCTGATGGGTAGTCAGAAAAATTGCATTACTCTGGTAACCCTTGTAATAATGTTTTTCTAGGAATTTCTCATGTAATCTCATCAAAATAGTATAAATTTTATGATAACGGTACCAAGCGTCCTTGATCTCATGTGGTTGACGATGTTTCTCATAAGCCCAAGACAATGGTTTACAAGACTAATTTGTTTTTATTAAATAGGTCAAGTTGGGGTTGTCGTTCAAATTACGTAAGACACAATACAGTCGATACCAATACGACATGACACAATACAAGTAAAACGAGTGCGATTTTGTTCACCCATTAAATAGGTCACACCTCTGCAATATACTTTTTGGTAAAAATGACATCACTTTTTCTCGGATCGAACCAATAGGGGGGAGAGTAATAAGAGGGTGAACAAAATTAAATCCCAAGTGAAACGAATAAGACGCAACGCATGCAATTGATTCCTTGCACTAAACTTTTATTCTTAATTTGATCTACTTATTAGATGGATTTGAGAGATCTAGGCCCAATTGGATTTGGAAAATCCAACCCAATCATGAACCTATTTAAGCCCGACTTCTCTCTTCTTCTTCTTAATTTTGTACTCCCTCCGTCCCAAATTGCTGGTCATTCTTTCCATTTTGGGATGTTCCAAAATACATGTCTCATTTCTAAAAACAACCATCAAAACATGGTCACTTTCCAGTTTTACGCTTAAAAAGTAATTTTTCCATCTCAATTGGTTTGTCCATTATCTTTTATTTTATAACAATTTTTATGATTTTGAAAATTTTGTATAATAAAAATAATTGATATCTATCAAACAAGATCCATATTGCATATGTTTTGAGTTTCATATAAACAATTAGCCCCATAAAATTGGAGACAGTAATATTGACTGGACTTAGGAGCAAAATGGAAAAGATAATACAAACTTTTCACACTCCTTAAAAATCCACTTCCCCAAAAGGGGCAAGCAAATTGCGACGGAGGGAGTATTTATTCTTAAAATTGTTTATCATGTTTCTAAAATATAATTGAAACCAAAAGAGCCTAATTTAAATTTGCTCAACATGGTGTGTGGCAATGGGCCCAATTGGGTGGGGAAGGGATACTCAATTTCACCTTTTGCAAGAGATCTAGCATCTAGGCCCAATAGATTGGGCTTATGAGTAAGAGCTTATAGATTAGATTAAATGTTGGTGGATTTGATAGATTTTGGCCCAGTGGAGTGGGACACTAGCAAGGGCCGAAAGAATGTTAGGAATTGGATTTAAAAGATAAAGGCCCAATTGTAAATAATTATACTCGCCTATTGGATTTTGGGAAATCCACTCTGGGTGTTAGTGTCCCACTCAACTGGGACACTAGCAAGGGCCGAAAGAAAAATACTTAAAATACCGGAAAAAAATTATTAATCTCTAAAAAATGATGAAAATTTTAAAATACCAGAAAAAATTCATTAGACAAAAAGTTTATGAAATTTATCTAATGATTTTTTGGAGATTAATCATTCGTATCGACGAGAGGAATCAGAAAAGTATAAAATATGGCCGAATTTAAAAAAGTTCATATAAGATGACACTTTTTTTTTTGTACGGCAATAAAATTTATTGAAGAAAATTTGACAATGGGTACATCAAGTTGGAGGGAGAAAAGAGAGGACTCCAACCAAGGTTGGAGAAATTAAAACACCCATTGGCCAAAGCCGACACTTTATAACAAAAAAAAAAAGCTATTTGGATTCTTTCGTCTTTGAAATTTTTTTTTGTCTAATTCGGCCCATATTTATCGACAAGAGGAATTACTTTTTTTTTTTTTATCAAGTGTCGTCTTATATGAATTTTTTTAACCCATATTTTTATATTTTATGATTCCTCTCGTCGATACGAATGATTAATCTCCAAAAAAAGTCATTACAAAAATTTCATAAACTTTTTGGCTAATGACTTTTTTCCGGTATTTTAAAAAAAAATTATAATTTTTTATCATTTTTTTTGGAGAATAATAAGTTTTTCCGGTATTTTAAATATTTTTTTGGTATTTTAAGCCTTTTTCGTTTGCCACATAAGTATTTTCCATCATTAATTTGATGGAAGGGCAACATTGAAATTCGTTTGAAACTATAAGGACGAAATTGACACAAAATATTTTGTAAGGACGAAATTGAAACTTGGTGTATTTTGTAGGGACTAAAATGGTAGATAAGCCTAACAAATTCTTTTCATTACACGGATTGCTTTGTCGCATTTTCGTCAATCCATTAACATTAGGAAATAATGGCATCGGTGTTTTTTTGGAGACGATCTGGCTCAATCGACAAGTAGCCGGTTGAGCTTCATTGTGTCGAGAAGCCGAAGGAGTTGGGCTGGAGCGTCGGCGAGTTTCCGAGAGGTATGGCAGCCGCCGCAGGACGTGTTGACGTGGAGCGGGAGGCGGCAGGACAACGACCACGAGGATCTGCGGTGGGCTGCGATTAAGCGGTTACAAACGTACGATCAGTTGAGGAAGGGGGTGCTGAGTCAAGTGCTGGTTGGAAGTATATGAGGTCTGGAGGAGGGGTAGTGGCCAGTTGATGTGTTTTGGGGATAAGTTGAAGAAGAGGGTGTAGAAGATAAAATAAGGTGTCCTAAGGGCATTTTGGTCCGAAAAATATGGGTTTTGGAGGATAATTTGCCACAACTGACTTTAGTGTGTGTATGTGTAACATTTGCACTTTGGTCCAAAGTTGAAGGGGTGTAAATATGCACAAATAAAATAGAGGGGGTGTCTGTTAAAATCGATCAAAGTTGACGGAGTGTCCGTACAAATTACGCTTCGAAGGTTGTGTTTGGTTTGAATTTTGATTTTTGTAATGATTAGAGGGAGAAGTACGGATAATTATTAAAAATTAGAGATTAATAATTAGAGAAAGATAGAGGAAAAAATGAAAATAATATTTAAAAATAAGGATAATAATTAAATACTCCCACTGTCCCAATTTGTTGGTCCATTTTCACTATTTGGACCTCTTAAAAAATCGTCTATATTTTTTAATTTATAATATTTTTTATATCCAATATGGATCTTGTTTGATAGATCTCAATTAGTTTTATTATACAAAAATTTTAAAATCCTATTAAACTTTATAGATTGTGAAATATAGACAATTGTTTGAGTGACACGACTGCCCAAAAGGGTCCAGCAAATTGAGACGGAGGGAGTAATAATTAAGAAAATCGGGTCTTGAAAACCCAAAACGAAAAAGGCCTAAAAAACTCTCAAAGGAAAAACCCTCTCACCACCAAGAACTATTGTGGGTGTGTAGTTAAACCACGTTGCCCATGGAAGATAGATGTAGATTAGTACTCGACCAAAAACATGTGGTACTATCACCACCAAGCAACTAGCTTAAACAAGGAAAGTATACAGCTAATGTTTGTTGAAAAAGAACACTTTTGGACTATTTTTATTGGTGGTCCCATCCAATGGATTTCCTCGGATAAAGCAAATGGTAATCCATCTTCACATCACTTGACAAGTAGTACTCTTTCCGTCCCAATTTGCTTACCCCTTTTGGGGAAGTAGGTTTTTAAGGAGTATGAAAATTTTGTATTGTCTTTTCTATTTTGCCCTTAAATTCAATTAAAATTACCGTGGCCAATTTGTGAGGCTAATTTTTTATATAAAACTCAAAAGATATACTATATGGATCTTGTTTGATAGATATCTATTAGTTTTATTATACAGAGTTATCAAAATCATAAGAACCGTTACAAAATAAAAGATAATGGCCAAACAAATTGAGATGGAAAAAGTACTTTTAAGGGTAAAACTGGAAAGTCACCCTGTTTTGATGGATATTTTTAGAAATGAGACAAATATTTTGGGACATCCCAAAATGGAAAGAAGGACCAACAATTTGGGACTGAGGGAGTACTAAGTAGATGGCCAACGAGCATGTGAATGAATATAAATTATTAATAAAAGTGTGAAATTACATTGACCTCCCATGAGTTTTCTAACTAATACAGAAATCTCGGTTAAGGTTTTTGAAATTACATTGACCACCTTATCAGTTTTGTTGAGTAAACTAAAATCAGAGGATTTCAAAAGGGAAATCTTTGGCCGTCAAATGAATTTCTGAAGATGAAAATAAAACCATAAAAGGGGTATTTGTGGTATATAGTCAACGAAAACGAATGACGTTAGCAAATTCTGTTGCATTTTTTTGAAGATGTAGTGAGAATAAGCAACTCTGGAGTTGCTAAAATATAAATTGCTCCCGAATATAAAATGCTCAGAAAATTACCCTTGTAGTGACGACACGATTCAGGTACTCGTTTCCGTTAATTTTGAATTAAAAAAAATACGCCATTGATTATGTACTTCTAAAAAAAGTCCAAATGATTTCAACACTCCCCCTTTTGTCATTTAGTGTGTGAATTTACGAAATAGTCCATGCATCTTGTGAGAATATTATCGCATTGAGGGCTAGTCAAGTAAATTCACCTAATTAAAAGACAAAAGGGGGGGAGTCATTGGTAAAAAAGGGAGTATTAAAATCATAGTCCAAAAAAAGGACTGAAATGAAACAATTTGAAGTACAAAGGGCAAACCGATTATTTAATCCTACTTGTAGGAGCAAAAAGTCCAATTTGTTTCCTTATTCAAGAAACCCCACTAGTCTCAATATAAATCTGTATTATCTACCCCTCCTCCAATCCCCTGTACAGAGATAGCAGAGGAGAGGGAGTTGAGAATGCCCTTCGGTTGAGTACATTGGATCTGCCAAAATTTAGACCGCCAGCATTCTACTCACAAGGTAATTGAACAACCAACCACCTCTCTCTCTCTCTTTCTCTCTCTCTCTCTCATGCTACTGCTATAGTAGGTGTGGCTTTTAACTCATCTGGTTGCACCCTCGGGTTTTAAGGGGTAGGTTGAGGGTTCGAGTCCATAGACAGACTTCAAAATTCGGTTGTTAACATACTAACTTTCTCGCTAATTCCGCTAATGTATACGGTATGGCCAAAAAGAAAAACCAGAATAGATACATGGTAAGACTCCTATTTACGTGGACTGAATTATGTTCATGAAACTTCCGGAAATGAACTACATTGGAATACATTTCGAATCCCATATATATCACATTTATTTAAGCTAAACATAATTAGATTAGTTTTGTAAATTTAAGTTCTTATTAGAGCATCTCAAACCATGAGTCTCCAAAATTCCATTTCGGAATCGGAAAATATTGTTTTTAATTCAAAAACTAAATTTGGTGTTTATTTTTATTCATACACACTCCGACTACAAATCTCCATTTCCATCTCTATATTCAAAAAACACAAAATTTCTTCACTTTCGCTCCAAAACTTACCAAGAGATTTCTCCAAATTTCAAATTACCGTTTTTTGAATTTTCCACTAAATATATCTAATATTGGTGTCAAACTAAAGATGTTGTCATTTTATATCTTTCAATAGTTCAAATTTTATTAAAACTAAAGTAAAACTCTATTTGGGCTGACTCAATAGGAGTAGATAGCACCTAAGAGGTTTTGGGCCTGAAACCTTAGAAAGAAGCAAACGCTAAGATGTTGTCATTTCGTAATATGAAATGGATTTTTGTATTTACATGTTATTTGATTAGTTTCAAACTTAAATGCAGTTAGGTAATTTATTTCGAATAGTATAATGTCGGAGATGAGAGTGGCTATTATTGGTGCCGGGATCAGTGGGCTGGTGGCGGCAACAGAGCTCGCGAAAGGCGGCGTGAAGGTGGTGTTGTACGAGAAGGAGGACTATTTGGGCGGCCACGCCAAGACTGTGACTGTCGACGGATCCAGGTTGGACCTCGGGTTTATGGTCTTCAATCGAGTAAGTAATTTACTATTGTTAGTAAGTGCTATTTTTTACCATGACGGTACAATATTATCTTGTTTGTTACTTTGCATCTCTCGAGAGACGCAAGCTGCCAGTGGGCGATGGTTCATCACCCGCGTGGGCAGCTTTTAAACACAGACACATAATCTAATAGTTCTCTTGCCTGTTCGTCCCATATTGTTCTTTTGTTTGTGAAATATAAGCATTACATCGGCCCAATTACTAATAATTTATCTCATACATTTGTTTTGGAATTAAATTCCATCAAGGATAATTTCGAAAATATTTCACTGTCAATTTGTTAGGAGTATAAATTTTGGAGAGTTAGCGAATGTAACAGGACGGGATACAGTAAGAGGCGAGCGAGATTATTATTACCTAACCTAACCTACCACCACCACTATCACCACCACCACCACCACCACCACCTAACCTACCGCCTCCATCCACCACCTCTTTTTCCCTCCTTTCGGCCAACCGGGTTCAGATCTGGTGTAGAGATGCAGTAAGGGGGCTACGCTGTGCTCATCGGGCAAATAAGTTGTTGAAATCCGGCGCGGTGGCTTCCGACGACATCCTAAAGCTGGGGTTTTTTCTTTTATTTTGTTGTTTTTTTCTGTTTTTATTGTCTTTTCCGCTATGTTTTTGCCGGCCAGCCACCGTTTTTGCCCCTTTGTGGGTTTTTGTTCAAAAACGTTCCTACTCGACGTGGTCGCGAAGTTTTGTCGGTTCTACCCATTTCTTGACCCCCGCATCCGGAATCTTCCGTGCTAGCGGAGCCTTGCCCCGGAGGTCACTCCTTCGTTCGTGGATGCTAGGGATCGCCAACTTTGTTAGTATTTCTCTTGAACCACGAGCAAGCCGGCATTAGTTTCGTTTGGGATGTTTCGAAGTGTGTTTGCTTGATGATTTCATCCGTGCCATCTCGGGTTTGAGCCAGGTTTCCTTTAGGGATCTTCTATTACCAAAATCTTGATTGGCCCTACGCCTACCTGATTAGTGCTTGGCCTGCTTTTGCACAAAGTGCTGTATAGTCGAGTTTTTGGAAAAATGCTACAATACACACCCCTTATTTTGGTGTGTATGATACACACCCCTATAAAAGTTACAATTTTTTTATGAAAGTTACAATTTTTTTTATAAAAGTTACGAAACACACCAAAATGTTACGAATCATATTTCTGAAAAGTTACGAAACACTAAAAAATGTTACGATTGCCAATGAGGTGGCACAATCTTGACCATACAATAGGTGCATATGGTACACCCTTTTAATGGGTGTGTATTGTAGTCATTTTCTGAGTTTTTGATAGTTTTGGTTCATTCCCAATCTTTTAATGGAATCATATCTTTTAGATATGAATGAAATTTAAATTCTGATAAAAAAAAAAAAAAATGTAGAGTGTCCAAATTTTGGACAAATGAAAGGGTGGCCAATCCATCGGGGGTCTATTTAGTTCCCTGTCCCCGCATGTATGATGGTGTAATCGAATTCCAAAATATATGTAAATTGATTTACTATATCTGAAGCTGTTGTATACCTCCCGTAACCAACGTTTAATTATTCCGTGGTGATCCGGGCAACTCTAGCGCCACGCATTTTTTTGGGACTAATGATAAAGTGTATGAACCCTACAAACGTATGGCATCAAAGTGATTCGAAACACCACGTGTCTGTGCTTCAAAACTACTGGATACTCCCTCCGTCGCCCTGTTGATCCTCTATTCCATTTTGGGATACCCAACATATTAGTTTTTTTTTTACTAAAAGTCAACTCAAAAAGTTTGCGGATTTCTAAAATTTACCATTCTTAAATAATTAAAAATAATTCTGTTATTGGTATTAGCGGTAATAGTGGATATGTAAGATATTTTTAAGGGTGGCATCCATTTTATGCTTGTCCTCTCAAAAAGTCGAAACCTCTGAAAAAAGACTAACATCGTGGGACGTGTTATTTTTTTACCTAACGGGATCACGAAAGAAAGAAAAATCATAAACACATCCAGGGTTGCCTAACAGTTAGGGCGACTGGCTAATTTTGGGTGTAATTTCCTTGGTCAGGAGTTTGATTTTCTGCAAGTTGAGTACTTGTGCTAAGTGTGGGCTGTGACTGGTGGGTTGAGCCAGCTCCCATTCGAGGTTTGGATTGCATACTGGGTCCAATTTGTGACCTGCTATAGGACTATTCTTCGATTATAAAAAAATATTTATATATCAAGTCACATTTTTAAGGGGTGGACGGTGGACCTAATTCCACCACGACACCTTGTGGTACTATTATGTGATTTGTCAATGAGTCTATGGTCCCTAAAAAGATTCTCCAAAAATTTCCATAAAAATGAAATTGATGAGAAATTGACGATTGAAATTCACATTGGCGTGTAGGACCCAAACATCCAAGTGGACCCTAGCAGATTTACGTTAATTATCAAAATCTTTCATTTGACTTATTCACATACATAGAGATATGAATAACTCGTACTTACTCGATCCCAAAATATTAGTCCAGTTCGCAAACTGAGAACGTAAAAATAACAGTTTTTTTCACAAAAAATGCAAACTTTTTTCTTAAATTTAAATGAGCTTGTTGATATTTAGCTAGTTAATTTTTTAAATTTTTTTTGAATATTTCTTGGAAAGAAAGCATTACTTTTATAAGTCGTCTTGCGGACCGAACAAACATTTTGAGACAGATGTAGTTTAAATTAAACTGCAAATATAATTTTGCAAACAATGAGTTATTCATATACCGATTGATATCTATTACCCTTATATTTCTTCAGAAATGTTTTTGTCTACGAGATATACGAGATTTGGATCACTGACATGAGTCTGGAATATGGCCGGAGTGCAGTGTCGTAGAGTATGGGGATGGGGTGATTATGGAATATATACTACAAGAATCAAGTTTTTTGGAGAAATAGAGAGAAAATTGCATTCAACGCCAATTAATACAAACAAATCGGAAAAAAAACCCCCGCAAAAATACAAGAAAAAACCAAAACAAATACAGAAAAAAAAAAAAAGCATAAGAAATTGAAATCGCCGCCTTGCACGCGTCATCGGAAGTCTCCGGTCGTTGTCTTCGCACTCGCCGGAGCTGTTGGAAGCCGCCGCTTGCTGTCGATGGTGGAGATCAGGACCAAGAACCCCCGATCTGGCCCCCACGGGCCCAAAATTCGGGCACGGCACCCACACCGGACCGGAGAGGTACGGATCCGGCATAGGGAGGTCTCTGATCACCCAATAAGGCGTTGAGAGGAGGAGGAGAAGGAGGAGGAAGAAGGTGGAAGGGGTGTGGAGGGGGAGGGGAAGGGGCGGCGGCCATAGGAGGCTTCTCCTTCTCCTCTCTTACAAGAATCAAGTTTATTTAGAAGGATACATAAGAGCATCCCCAATGGATAATTAAAACATTTAAATAACCAAAGTTAATAATGTTTGTCCAAAAATTGGCTCACATTGGCATAATCAAAGATAACAAGCTTTTAGCCAAAATAACCAAATTTTGGCATTTTTTGTTTTTTTTGGGTACATCGGAAAGCACAAATTTGGATAATAAAAAATAACAACATTTTCTCAATAACCAAATTTTGGGGACTACACCATATTTATAAGTCTTTTTTGGTAGAATCAATTCAAAATAACAACATTCTCCCAACATTTTTCAAATACTTACTTCAAACTCAATTTTTTTGCACTTTCTCTAAAAAAATTGAAATTATCAATAATAAAAAAAAATCGAAAATATGTTCAAGATTGGTCTTATTTTAAAGGTATTGTGAATATCTTTTAAATAGTACTAATATTATAAAAAATCTATATACAAATTTAAAGTTGTGCTCATTTTATGAATAAAAATAGAGTGAATAGTAATCTTTTATATTATGGACACAAAATACCATTGTGACACTCCACATTGTTGACTTTATAAATGTCTTGTATGGATAATCAAAAGTTGCATATGACAACTTTTGATTATCCAGTTTTAGTTATACCATTGGTGATGCTCTAATAGTTTCGTGAGTTCAAAAATAGATTTTGTAGCACATCAATTTTCAAAAGAAAAATAAAACAACAATTAGGGCAGAGTCAAAACTTTTTATTAGTGGGTGTAAAAAATGGATCCACATGCAAGTTATCTATTGTACAATTCGGTATATATCTGCACGATAAGATTTTTAATTTAGTTATTTCTTGAGTTAATTTACCATTTAATAGTTTCTAGGCAAATTCAAATCATTATTTGCAACAAATGGTAATTTAGATTTGGACTGTCCCGCCAGTCCAAATTAACTCAACAATTGATTTTCAAGCACATCGGAACCAATAATTATACTTGTGTATGGTTTAAATTTGGACTTTTTGAACAGTTTAATATTGGGATTGAAGAGGATCCGACCCCCCAAAAAACCAAATTTGGTGTGCATCCACTTAAAGTTTTGTGTGTGTCCACTTAATCATTTTTTAGGATTAGTAGGTGGCTTTTGTGTTAAATAAAGAATGACATCATCAACTCTCAACATATGAACACGTACGTTGCATGGCCTTAATGTGTGGCTAACTTCTCAACTTTAGATGATAACGCAATTTTAGGATAAATTACAGTAAACCCCCTCAAGTATGACCCATATTGCTTAACTTCTCTTAAGTTTAAAACTCAGCACCTAACTCCCTTAAATTATAGTGTTCCACCCAAGTTCACTTACTTCTTTTTTACTATCGATCATCTGTGGTAGTAGAATTTTCGAGGTCCTAATTAAGTACCATAAAATGAGATTTAATTGATTAAGCCTTGACTGCGTCAAATCTCATGTTTCTAAATTTCCGGAGTAGGAAAATATATTATGCATGATTCATTAAGTAATCACACATACGCCCTCTATCTTATGTTTCTCCACTATTTTCTATGCCTGTGTAGTCATAAGTAGTGGTCTCATACAGAGCCGGCCTTGAGTTAAAGCGAGCGTTGCGGCCGATTTAGGCCTAAAAAACACTACGAATTTCAAGTGACCCCATATTTTAGTACCCCTAAGTATCTTTTGTAATAAAAAGATATGTACATCGTTTTAGGGTTATTTATTATTGATGAAGAATAGTACTCCCTCTATCCCTTTTTAAATGTGTTACCTCGTAATTCCAACTTATTTTTCCTCACATCAACTTTTATAATTTTTACATCTACTTTCCACTACTTACCCTTATCAATATAATAATACCCACTAACTTTTCAAAAAAGAATCTACTTTTAAGGGCAAAATAGGAAATGTATCCATTAACTTTTCAAAACACGTACTTATTAAGGGACAATCCAAAATGAAAATGTCTACACTATAAAAGGGACGGAGGGAGTATATTTTTTTGAAGAGTAATTTACCTACTTGCATTTTACCCATTAAGATTTTGAAAAAGGTCTCCTTTTGATTTTCGCTTTAAGTCTCGAAAAAGTCAGGGCCGACTTTGGTCTCACAAAATTAAAAACTTGTAAATATAAATATGAAAATGAAGCAAGTTGACACATGGTGTGTTGAAAATCCTTATGATTATCATATTGGCCAAAAATATGAAAGGAAAAAAACGTCAAGAATTGTAGAGTAGTTGGTCATTGAAGCTATGGATCTACTAGAGATATTGTTTTAAAGTGGCTAGCTGACAATGCCGTGTATTAAGTTTCATTTTTCAGGTTCCCAGCTTCTTGTTTGATCCTTTTTATATTCAGTTGTGGTGGTTCTTTGGGCTTTAGTTGGTTTTTGGGGCGTTTGACTGTTTTTTTGCTTTGTGGCATTTTATCCTATTGAGGGTTTTGGTTGGTATCTTGTTAGCCTCGGGTTGTTATTTTCTCTTTCGTTCCTGGCGGCAGCTACTTATTGGAGTGAGAGGTGCCTTCTTTGTGGGTCGTCTCTTTCTCTGTCTAGATGCCTCGTGCCTTAGATCCTTTTAATCTTTGCAATTTGTTTCTAAAAATTAATAAAATCTTTTTTGGTGTTAGAAAAAAAGTTTCAAGTGGGATGTAAATCTCCTAAAATCCTAATTTTGTACCGACTTTAACTAGCTAGGTCACAGTAAAAAAGCCTTCAAATAGGGCAATTTTGAGCACAAAGGATCGGTCTAGTAGTATAGTGTGTCAGTCCTGAGATTCAGATGTTTGCTGCGCCCTCCAAGATCTCATGTTTAAAGTTCATAGGTATTATCAATTCTTGTAGAATCTGTGGAAACATCCAACTCAAAACCAATTGGTAATGAGTGGAGAGGTCCCAGTATATATTAAGTGATCACCCATTCCTCTCCTAAGCAATGTGGGACAATATTTCTTAACATCCCCCCTCACGTGCTGCCGCATTTGAGGTCTGTCATGTGTGGTCACTTTTGGGTCCTATCATCGTGCAGCCTTTTTTGCTGGTCTGTCGTGGGGTGTGATTGTGATTTTTTTTTCTTTTAATGTGGAGTGGAATGGGCCCTGCTCTGATACCATGGAAATATTGTCCCACATTGCTCAGGAGAGGAATGAGTGATCACTTAATATATGCTGGACCTCTCCACTCATTGCCAATTGGTTTTGAGTTGGATATAAAGTTTCCACATGGTATCAGAGCAGGGCCCATTCCACTCCACATTAAAAAAAAAAAAAATCACAATCCACACCCCACGACAGACCAGCAAAAAGGCTGCACGATGATAGGACCCAAAAAGTGGTCACACGTGACAGACCTCAAATGCTGCTGCACGTGAGGGGATGTTAAGAAATATTGTCCCACATTGCTCAGGAGAGGAATGGGTGATCACTTAATATATGCTGAACCTCTCCACTCATTGCCAATTGGTTTTGAGTTGGATATAAAGTTTCCACAGAATCCGTCTTTGTTCAGACTTCCGGCCTTTAAGGCTTCAACTGGTGGACGTTCGAGTTATTCTTTCAAAATTTAGTCGGGGTGCGTGTAAGTTGTAACACATGAAGTTATAAAAAAAAACCCCGAGAAAAAAAAAAACTACGCCAGGTTTTATCAAAATCCATAGCCAAGCATATATTCTCAGAAAAATCTTCAACTAGGGCCAGTTGTTCTCTCAATTGGCAAAATGAATTGACACATGATGCAAAGCCAGCATGTGACTTCTTCACTGGAGTCTGCCAAGTATATATTTGTACAGATCTACAGAGATGTGTGGTTGAACCGTGTATGGACACCCATTGGCATAACCTAAAAGAAGAGAGGGATTCCTAACAAAGAACTGGTTATTTGTCCTTTTGCCTGTTGTCTTTATATGAGATTCCAAACAGGCCTTCCTTCATTTTCTGGAGTTATATGATGGTGGACCTGATGATCTTTGGATAGACGAGAAGTAGTTCTTTGCAACTTGTTGCTACGGCACATGGTGCATGGCAGTTGGTGCTGCACAATGAAAGTTATAAGTAGACTGAAGTGCGTAGCTCGTTAAGATCTAGGCTCAGCTTAATTTATTTAGTAATTGAGCCTAACTCGAGCTTGAGTTTGAAGCTCGTGTTATAAACGAGCTGAGCACAATACTCTAAATTTCGGTTTGGCTCGAAAAAACTTTGCTCATTTGCATAGGCTCAGCTTGTTTAGTTAATGCGGTCTCAGCTCGTGACAAGCTATAATACTATTACTATGAGGTTTTTGGCTCAGCTAATTTTTCAGAATGAACCAATTGGCCTAGTAGCAGGTCTAAAGTGTTGTAAGGTTTGGGGGTTTAAATTCTATGGAGTAGTGTTTTGACTGGTAGGGTTGAGATTAATGTACAATTAAATTGTTATGTCAGTATATTTGTTCTAAAAAAGTTGTCCTCTAGTGTGGACAATTTTCTTTTTGAAAATAAGAGATAGCACTACAAATTCTAGATGAGGGTGAATATGACTATCAATTAAAAATTAAATAAAGCCAATTTTAATTAAATTAGTCATTTTCCATGGTGATTCAAGCAATACAACAATTATAGCAAATGATTAGTAATCGAAAGAACTCGAACACAATGATAAATATACGTGGAAAATATACTTAGGGTTCATCTAATACGCTAAGCATAAAACCATGGCCTAATCCACTTAAATGCTAGTATAAATCAAAAGGGGTTAAATCAAGTGCATAAGGAATTACCAACTTGCATTAAGCTACACCTAACTCCGCACGTCGATTTAACTCCCTGAAGCCCTTCTTGATTCCATAGGCTTCTCGAGTTAAACACCCCTCGATTTCTACTTCAAAGTGACTCTGGATGTATCCGGCCAAGTATAATGGAAGGCATGAATGTATGAGTATGAAATTTAATGAAGGTTTTGAGAACAAATCAAATTAGAGCAAATACATGATGATTGAAGTATAGCTCTAGAATGATATAAGATCATCTATCAAATACTAAATTTAAATCATCCAAAATGCATCAAAAGCGCTAGCTAGAGTATAAGAGGAATATAAGAGGAAGGGATTTCTCTCTTTAAGAGTGGGCTATGCCACTCTTGTACCCTAAAAGCTAGTATGAAAAATATACTTCTTTTTTTTTTTGGAGAAAATATAAACTTTTAATTATATTATAGATATTAAATAAACTAGTACATCCATACAATCCATACAAAACAACCCAAACAAAGAAGCAGCAGCACAGAGTGACAAACCAACCCACATCCAAGACAACACAAACAGGCAGACAAAACACAAAAGGCCAAACAAACAGACATGGCGAAACAAAACACAAGAATGTCCTCAATGCCGACCAAACGAAAGACACTTGCAAAAAATTAAGGAACAATAGACGAAGATTAGTCAGCATAAAGCACGACGTTGAGGGGGACCGTAAATGTGAGGGTCGCCACAGCTATCTTCAATGACCTTTGTCCCGTTTGCGTTTTCTCCAAGTGGGGTTTTGCGTAGCCTTATCGCTGCAACCAACATCATGACACTGACTACCGTCTTCCTTTTCTAAATGCACTGCTTAACAGATGAAGGGTTGGCTCCGAAACTGGCCTCCTTCCTCCATTTCCGCTTCTCAGGATTTGCATCAGCAAGATGGTCATTTTCCTTTGGCCTAGTTCTCCCGATGGCCATGATCCTCTCAGATCGTAAATTCCTAACTCCTGTTCTATTTTCCTGAATATTATCTCTCATCAAAATTGACGATGATACCACACTAATATGTTGAAAAGACTCAAGCGTTAAAGGAGCAGGTACACCACGTGACACAGTGGAGCAATCACCTTCCAGTGGGGAAGGACTAGGAGGCTCCGACAGTCCATCCATAGAAAATACATCTTCCTTGACTTTGAGATTAGCCTCCCAAGGCAACATGGATTTCGGCAGCTCAACATTGTTGGCATTAGAAAGACTCTTTACTTTGACCTCAACAACCGAATAACTAGGTCCATGAAAGAAGTGAAACTTCTTACCTTTATCAAGATCACAAAGACCCTTGCGTCTTACAAGAAGAAAAAGTCTCGCCCTAGAATGACCATTTTCTTGCGACGACTAGACTTAATAGGATTAAGACTCTACAAGCTAGCACAATTGGGGCATGTCACCTCATCATTCTTGTTAACAACTTCCCTTAAAGGATCTATCACACCCTAGTGTGGACCAATCAAATGCACCCCGAAAAAGGACATAATGCCTTACTAATACCCTTCTTGCACGGGTTTATCGGATTTAAAAATAAATCAATATTCAATAACAATTTGAATGGGCCTCAAGAGAGAAAATGCCCTTCGGGTGCCCTCCGAATGCCGTGAGCTCTGAATCTCACAAACTCAAGAAAATTTCCAATGGCAAATGTCCTTAAAGTGCCCTTCGAAGGCCCAGAGCTCTGTTCACTAAATGCCTTAGAAAAAATTCATCTTTTCACGTCAAGGCAAGGCACAATGCCTTAGAGAAATTTTCTCTACCACAAAAACATGATTATCCCCAAACGAAGAGGCAATAAGAAACATATGATGCATGAAAAAATGTTAAGCTAAATGGACATGGGATGCATATACTTTTCGAATCGAATTTCAAGCATTTTGCACGGCAACCCTTCTCTCCACATCTTGAACCACTGGGCAGAGCATTTAGACTTGTAATGCCCCAATTTTCGGAAGCATCATTTAAAGCATTTAATATTAAAAATTATTAATTACTCAGAATGTTATCATTAATTGCAGTGGAATAAGAAGTTTAATATAAAAGTTAACTTAGTTAAATTACAATTTGACAAAAGGCTAAGCTTAATGTTGTTAAGATTAAACGATCCAAAATACAATACGAAATTAACAGAGCCTTTAAAGGTCTAAGTTTAGGTCCCAGTCTTCATTGGGAGTCTGATCAACAATGAATCCTTCCTCCTGGTTGTAAAGTTCTTCTCCTCCTCCTTTGGTACTTGGGGTGAAATGACAGAACCAACAATGGTACCATGAACGATAAATTACCCAGTCTCTAACTCTTTACCTACTAACCCTTACATACAAGTGTTTCATATAGCAGATCAATATCAAATGAAAAGATGGAGTATAACACGTCATTCGTTCATTACTAGCCATTAACTTATTGTATTCTATATATGGATACTTTCCACAAGTATCCTCCTCCCATATCTACTTACCGCGACTGTGTCATGGGACCACTCCCCTCTTACTTAGTAATCGAGCCGAGTTTGAGTTCGAGTTTTGGGCTCATTTAGTAAATGAGCTCGATAAAGTTTGGTTCGACTCGCAAAAGTATAGCTCGTATAAAGAGACTCGTTAAATAATTTTACTCTGACTTGGCTCGTTTATGAACGAGCTGAACTCAAGCTCGTTTACTAAACGAGTCGAAGTTGAGCTCTATAAAAAGCTCGGTTTGGCTCGGCTCGTTTGTACCCCACAACGGGACCCAATAAAAATTACAACAACAAATCTCCCTCCAGACTTACGATATTAAAAAAATGGGAAATTAAAAGGTTTGTTTCTCATTTGCTAAAATGGAAACTTCCATAAAAATTGAGTTTAAGGTTGATCCTATTAGATAAAAGCCAATGTTGATAAAATCTCCCATAAATGCATCATTTTGACAAAGGAGGAAAGGTTTTGATAATCAAATGGGAAACAATCTCGAAGTGGACAAATTTCTGATAAATACACCGACAACCCCTGAAATGTTTTGCAAATACGCTAACCTCCAGTATGTTTTGAAAATTACAGTCATCTCAGATTTTGGCACCGCTTTAAGTTTTGAATCTTTGATCGGTAAAAACCGAAGGCGTCCTTTCCGATGCCATTAATTCGAAAACTGGTACTCCGTTCGAAGGAGCAATGGCGGCGATGGTAGTTTCAGCGGGTGGGGGACGCTGTGCGATTTTAGGTTCATTGCCCTTCGAAGGTATTTAGTTTAGTGAAAATGACAATTCCATTGTTCAATTGACGTCGGCTTTTTTGAGGGTGTTCTTAAACGGATTTGGCGTGCACTTACAAAGCTCGCTCTCCTTCATCTCCCCAAAGTATGTGTAAATGTGACGACGCTGACGCAAAATGAGTCCTTTCATAGTCATTTGACAATTTGAGCCGCACATATTATGGTTCTCGATGTGCTTGTCACCTATGCTAAAAATCACGATGATTGGTATCTTTAGAACTTGGTCAAATGATATTTGTCACTCTGACTGCAAGTTACTGTTATCACGAATATGCTTCTTTCAGATGAATGCCATTGTCCGATCAGTTTGGGTTTTTACATGGATGTTAAAACACATTATGATTTACAAAATGAGGAGCTTAGATTGTCAAATAGGACCATGATGGATCTCATTTTACGTTGCATGAGGAACACATGAGAGGTAATTATATGAGAGGATCTTGATTCCCAAATTACAACCCCAATGTAGTGATAGGGTAGTAATTTGGGAAACTGTGTGTTTCATTCATCGCTTTCTGTTAAGTTACAAATATATGGAAAAGAGCGTGCGTACAGGTTCAGGTTCAGATACACGTCTCTGTTCGGAATCTATTTGTGTACATCTGTTTGGAATCCTACAATGTGTGGACAGTGGAACCCACATCATAACTATAGTCCACGTGCATGGTCTCAAACGCATTAGTGTCTGGATCTATACACATAAATTTACATACACGGACTTTCCATTATTGTGGCCGAGGCTTTGGTTGGTAAGTGTCAAATATTATAGCATTTGATACACATTGACAAGGGAACAGGTTTGTTTGATTTAGCATGACAGGAATGATTGCAGAATCTTGGAAATGCTCACCAAGTCACTACTAATTTTCCAATCCTAATTAACATTTCATAATCTCAGTCAAAATTGAAAATTGTGCTGGAAACTTTTATGACAGGTTGGAAAATAAATGTATCACTGGAGTTGGACACTCGCTATATCCAGAGTGTTCTTCACTTGTTTTAATAAGAACACACTAGTTCCTTATGGATATCCCTGTTGTAGATCAACTTAACCCAAGAATTTGCTCATCTACCAGAAGAATTTTTGCGGATGAATGAATCTTTATTATTTGGTCTTGCATAAACAGGATGAATCCTTTTTTTTTTTTTTTCACTCTCTAATATGTTAAAGAAAATTTGAGAAACTACCTTTAAGTGACACTACCGCATGCAAAATGATGAAATGTGTTCCCTTAATACTTCCGATTTGGTGTTCTACGTCTAATACCAGTAGTGACACTACCGCATATTCCCAACCCAAATAGAAAAGATCTGTTAAAGCATCCAACTCAAAACCAATTGGCAATAAGTGGAGAGGCCGCCCAGACTCATGTACTAGCTTTGGAGGTTATAATTAACCAATGTGGGACAAACTCTAACACTCCCCTGCACGTGCGACCCCTGACCCGCACGTGGAGAGTTAAACAACGGATCCACAACATTGGGTCGCAACGAAACAAGGTGCACTTATGGCACAAACAACGGGGTAATAACCAAGAGAGTCTTGTCCAAAATTCTCTGAAAGCCTAACTCTAATACCATGTTAAAGCATCCAACTCAAAACCAATTGGCAATGAGTGGAGAGACCGCCCAAGCTTATATACTAGCTTTGGAGGTTATAATTAACCAATGTGGGACAAACTCTAACAAGATCATATTTTTAGATTAATTAGAAAAGTCAATGACATGTGTCCAGCATAACCGATTACGTTTCCTGTATGCAAAAGGCCAGTTAAAAACTATTCCGACATATTGACTTCGGAATGCGTCATTGCATAAAATTCACTTATCAATGCGATAGGAATTTAACATGGTATATAGTTAATTGTCCTAATTCCTTTGACATTGGTTTAGAATCATCCCTTAAAAAGGAAAAAAGTGGTATGTCCCCACAAGCAATGTGTTCCACTCAAGTGAACCTTGACTGGTTTTCCTTGATTTTTAGATTTAGCTCCTTGGGATTTGGGATCCTGGTTCATGGTTTTTTAGACTTCTGATTCTTGGCATGGATGTTTTTTCTACGTAGAATCCGGATAATGCCTTGATTGAGAGTTATTGATGATGTTCAGGTCTTGACTTTGTAAATATTGGTTGGACAGGTAACATATCCAAACATGATGGAGTTTTTCGAAAGCCTTGGAGTTGATATGGAGGAATCTGACATGTCATTCTCGGTGAGCTTAGACAAAGGCCAGGGCTGTGAGTGGGGGAGCCGAAATGGTTTGTCAAGTTTATTTGCCCAAAAGAAGAATGTTCTAAATCCATACTTTTGGCAAATGATTCGAGAAATTAGTAAGTTCAAGGATGACGTCCAAAGGTAAGTATGAGAAATAGGTTGTCTTTGAATATCAAGTCAAATATTTCAATGGTTTAGGAAAACTGGTACTTGTACATCATGAAAAATAATCCTTTTCCTTGTCCATTTCAAGGAAATATGGCAGGAACCTTTTGTACCCGATTACTAGTAAATGCAACCAACCCGAAGTCCTGAATTGGGGTGATTTTTCACATTTACGTTCAAAATACTAAAAAAAGATAGTCGAATAAAAATCATCTCAATCGGTTATCGAAAATCGGTAAGAGTATTTTCCAAGTTTTGTAGCTTGTATTTTTCAAAA
>JAXBDA010003059.1:0-37518 GCA_036023075.1 Gaultheria prostrata | reverse complement strand
TTTTCAATTTTTTGGCCGACCATCAAGTCTTTTATACCCACCACGTGTTTGATAAATGGTCCACATGAAGAATCTGTGTGCATTTTCTAAGAAATTGTTCAATTTGTTTGAGAAAATTGTTCAATTTGTTTGAGAATTGATATGTGGATAGATGGGTAGCCCTCTCTGTACAACCACGTGTTGTGCATTTTTGGGGAGAACCATGTTAATGTTTTAAGGTCATGCAATCACCTCACTTTTCAATGAAGATGACTCTGTTTATTTTATTTTGTTCTCTTCGTTTGTGACTCACCTATTAAGTGGTCAACAAAAACCACCAATTTGTTTTGGTTGCAATCAAAATTCATGGGCGTGTTACTTTTAAGCACGGACAATTTTCTCATACTTTGTCGTGGACACTAGCTCGAAGCGGTATTAATTATCGAACTTTTCAGTTCATGTCTAAAGTCACGGACAAGCGCTATACTCTATTTGTGCAAACTTTTTGGCCCGAAATATATTTTGATTTCATTTTGTGCTCACACCTTTCTCACAATCCTCCAAACAAAATTGATTTCCGATGTTTGAGTCGTGCCTTCAGGCACGGGCATACGCTAGTCTATAATAAGAGAGCTCAGTGTTTGAAATCCCTACATTTTCAACCCTTGGATTATAATTCAAGGGCTCAGATTGCAAGGGAACTACTTAAAGGCTGAGATTTGGCCCTTGGGTGTGGACTCTAAATATCCACCGTTGGATGCCTTCCCCTTCTATCTCCCATCTCTCACTCACCCACGTTCCCACTTTACTCTCTCTCCCCTCTTTGCCTCCCTCCCTCACACATTCTCCGCGAAGTGAACAAAACCCATGTCTCTCTGTGTAAACAATTTTCTCCTTTTCTACCACAGTTACTGGATGCAAATCCACCACACAGTTGAAGTAAAAACTCTTCAAGAATCGGCAGAAACAAAAACTCTTCAAGAATCGGCAGAAACAAAAACTCTTCAAGAATCGGCAGAAACGATATCGCAATCGGCCGAATTAGTTACTTTGAAGTTGGACTCTGCAAAAATCGGTAAGCCTATACACTCATCTCTCTCTCTCTCTCTCTCTCATTGAAGTTGGACTCTACAAAACTCGGTAAGCCTAATGATTTAGTATACATTCCTCTCTTTCTTTTGTTTTGCTCATGTCTTTTCTAAGCATTCCAAATACTCAATGAAATCATTCGTACCCAGCCTTCGCGAATATGTAGGAACCGTGAATATCATTCGGCTTCATGAAGAGTGCGGGAAACAGAGAGATTGATTAGGCATTTTACAGTCGGTGAGAGCTTTCAATACTTTCAATTCTAGGGACTTGCTGGAATACTTCATTTTGGCTCAAGCATCCTGTCCTTATTCCTACGGTATCACATGTATATAAATTCTGATCAAGCAATTCTTTTCTGCAAAAGTCAATCAAAATTTTAGAGTATGTTTGGATTAAGTTTTCCAGTTGGTTGTTCTATTTAGTCTTCACTGGCTTTGGAAAATAGGTAGTATGTAGAATTGCCTTTTACGTGTTTGATAAAATGCTTCAGTGAGTACGAGGTTGTGGTGGAACCCCTGTAATACTTCTTTCTTGCTACATTCAAGAAACCGAAGTACCAAAAAGAGTATGTTCCTTTGATTGATTACATAGGCCCCCTAATGTTCCAAGTGACCAACAGATGAACCTGATTCATTCAGTTTTAGAGATTGTCGCATGCCATTCAAATAATAGAAGTCTAAATCAGTATTGCTGATTAGTTCAAGCATAATATCCTTCAAGAATTTGTCTCGATTTTGAAGTGCAAAAGTGCGACTGTAACTTACCTGTTAATGTCCAAAATTCCAAATCATCCTAAGAGTAAAAAGAAACTTCTTCAATTCTATGAAATCAGATAATAAAAAACATACAGTTGTTGGCAAGGCTAACATTAAGTGTTGTGAAAGATACTCTTGCTTAGAGGGTTTTTTGGAATAAGAAAGTGTGAGCCAGCGTCAGCTTTTTGTCCTCACCAAAAGTTGCTCTCCCTTTATAAGATCTTGAGGTAATTATTTGCCGTGTTTGACAGTTTGGAGTGTTTGATTATGTTTTCTACTCTCCTATTTATTTAGCTCCAAAGTGTTATTCTCATTAGCTTTCTTTAATTTCTCCTTACTTGAGTTAAGTTTAGGTCACCAATGAATCAATGATCTCTGTTGGACCGCTTTTCCACCATCTCTCCTAAAACCAATTGGTGGTAGGAAGGGTTTCAACTAAGTCTTTTATGGCATTCGACATCGCACCCGCAAGTCTGTTTTTAGAGCGGTCGCAGGGAGTGGATCGTGTAACCAAATCCATGGGGGCACTCCGGGTCCAACAATCCCTCCCTCACGGTGACGCTCCCGCGACTCGAACCCATGACCTCCTGGCTCTGATACCACTTGTCGGACCGCTTTTCCACCATCTCTCCTAAAACCAATTGGTGGTAGGAAGGGTTTCAACTAAGTCTTTTATGGCATTCGACATCGCACCCGCAAGTCTGTTTTTAGAGCGGTCGCAGGGAGTGGCATCGTGTAACCAAATCCATGGGGGCACTTCGGGCCCAACAATTGTCGGACCGCTTTTCCACTAACTCTCCTAAACCAATTGGTGGTAGGAAATGTTTCAATTAAGTCTTTTATGGCATTCGACATCGCACCCGCAAGTCTGTTTTTAGAGCGGCCGCAGGGAGTGGCATCGTGTAACCAAATCCATGGGGGCACTCCGGGCCCAACAATCTCGACCATTATGAGCTGACCGCAGAAGTTGAGGACACCATGATAAATGATTTCACTTTCTACTCTCTTTTTTGCCGTGGTATGTGTAGGAAAATTTAGGTTAAAAATTCTCTTACCTGCTGGTGTCAATTTTGAATCACAGAGGCCTACTAGTGCAAGAGAAACATGGGCAGCTTTGAGGTGTGGATGGATGAAACTATTCGGCAGCAAGAGTCTCTCAATAGAGTATGTCAGTTGTCGATGTTAATTTTTTTGCCGATAAAAAAAAAGGTTGTCAACGATTTAAAATTTAAATCTTCTGTTTACTTTTCTTTTTCCTTCTTATTTTTGTGTTCTTTGCAAACAAATGGAGTGTGTGGTTTATTAGCTTTGACATTTATTCCTACACATATTGCAGTTACTATGCTTTTCCTCTTTGTATGTTAGCAATGTCAAGCTTTGAGGGATGCGAAGAGGATGAAGAGGGAGTTGCAGGCAGTGGCGAAAGATATAGGGGACGCTGAGATGGAGAGGAACACATTGGAGGAGAAATCTTGGGATCTTGATGCTACAATTGGGTGCAAGTTCAAGGAGCTAGAGGCTCTTTCAATTGAGCCATCACCACCCCTGATAAAATGCAGGTAACTGTTTATAAATAAACATACTATTATCATCAATAGCAGGGAAAAGTTCTTTCCATCAAAGGGAAAAACAATATTAGATGGCCATTTGCAAGAAAATATGGGCTTTGTAATTTTAGTTTGGTATATAAGAATCATTGTAAAGTTGAGGTTGAAGGTGGATGAGAGAACTATGTAATTTGGAGATTTTGAGTTATTTTAATGGGGTCTAAAAAGGTCTCTTTAAGCCTATTTTTATTCTAGCTACAATTCAATCAATTGTACTTACACCTTGCTACAGACACTTGAAGCCGTATTGAATACAAAAGTTTGTGAGCCGTGCCATTAGGCACGAACATGCGCTATTAGTTTGCTTTCTATTTATAGGTACAACCTTAAAATATGGGTTTGTTATCTGTGATGAACGTATCAGCGACACCTATACTCACGAGCCCAATATTGATTTGGGTATGCTCACGCTATTGGACATGGTCTTGAGCTATTTCAAGTGAGCCCAATAGTGATTTACGTGTCTTAATTGTTCAAACCGTGCCTTCGGGCACGGGCATACGCTAGTATATATATATATATAGGGGGCCGGTTCCGGAAACACATAAAAAAACACACGCTTTTGTTCCAGGTTATATTGTGATGATCCAAACCGTTCACTTCGTTCAAATGGATAAATAGGATATCCTGCAAAAATTCATCTCAATTGAATATCGATAAGTGCTTGATCCAAACAGTTATCCAAAAAATTTGACCGGAACTGGTATTCTTAGAATTGTTTGGATCGAGTACTTATAGTTATTCGAATGAGTTGATTTTTCACAAGTATCCTTAAAAACATGTTTTAAACAAATTGAACGGCTCGGATTTTTAGCGTGGGGCTCCGAAACAAATTGTATTTTTTTATGTGTCCCTTGAATCGGACCCTATATATATATATAGAGAGAGAGAGAGTGGTTTATATAGATGTACACATAAGATATATATACACAGTGTATATGAGCTCGTCCTTTTCCAACCTCATGAACAACGGTGGCGGTGGCGGGGACCCAGAATCGGAAATCATTTTCATGTCTACTGATAGGTCTGGTGGTGATTCTGACCAGCCATAGGATCTAGGGTTTCCGACAGCTGTGATAAAGCATGAGACGACATCGGATCAAAACAACAACTAGTATTCTAGTGCTGTGAATTAGATGCCATTGGTTTACCGAGGTTCAGTTGATCATAATCCTTTTCGAATCACAGTAATTCGGATGTAAGTGGAGAGCAATTTCATTTCACCTTTGTAATTGATCGGTTTTGGTGAGATAAGGGTGGAGGGATCGATCGACGAAGGTGAATCGCTTGAGAGAGGAGAGAGTTTGTATTTTTTGGGGCTGCCAAATGAAAACCTCAACTGAACAATCCTTATAAGAGAAGGTGCATTTCAGTCAATTCATGCTTAATTTTAACGGCGTCACTCCTTTCACATAGGTTGAAGAGATTGAAGAGATGAGAGGGTGTGGTTAATAGGTTTTAAAGATGTGGGGCATATGTGTGGAAGAGTGATAGATGAGGGGTCTAAGTGATTTTTACCCTATTTTTAGTAGGTTCTGTTTCAATAACCACGGTTGTGATTTTTTTTTTTGGCATTTTCTCTATCAATTTTTGCGTTGCAGTTGGTTTCTCAGCCATCTAGTTGCATGAGGTATTTTTTGTGCACGCACTGCTCTCTACATGGAGTGCTAGAGTCACTTCGTTTGTATCAGTTAGTTTCTGGTGAAAGTCTCATCACTAGTGGAATTACTGTGTCAGCTGCTCATTGACAACTTGCATTTACTTCTCCAACGTTTGACACTGTTCATTGTGTGCTCGGTTAGAGGAAAAAAATTTGGGAACCTAATGGGTACCACGCGGCCAAGCCTACGTGGTACCCGAACATTGCATTTGGGCCGTCCATAAATGTATTGGACAGCCAAGATTAAACACTCTCACTCCTCACTCTCTCTTCTTTTTCTCTTTTCAAATCTGGACTGCCCCAAACCAAAATGAACGACTTAAATACGCCGAGGGGATACCACATGATACCCTCCGGGCAGTGAAAAATTGCTTCGGTTGGAGATTCAAAAGTGGACTATGGGTTTGCTGGTTGGGGTTAGGTGGATCCCTTTCATCATTCTCTCTGATTGGAGATTCAAAAGTGGAGTATGGGTTTTCAGCTTGGGGTGGGATTGATGAAATGTTTTACTGAGATTTTTGGGATGTTGGAAACTAGAAATACTATTTGGGTCAAAAGGTGATTAAACTATTTTTTCGGGGGTCTTGCAGAAATTTAAGTTAAATTCCATGGAGACCCCCTCATCTAAGTCTCTTTTTTCACAGAGACCCCTTAATGTTTAAAAGCATTCGGAAAGACCCCCTCATATATCCAAAATGCAAAAAACCCTTACTCCGTTAACAGAAATTAAAATGACTATAATACCCCTTAAAAACCACCCATAGTCACCCCTCTCTCTTTCTTTCTTTTTTTATTTCAGTGTGTTTGTTTACAAAAAAATTATGTTTTAAAAAAAAAATTTAGGAGAAATTGTTTTTATTTTCCAAATCAGATTGTGCTTGTTTTGTTTTCAAACCAGAATCTTTTTCCTCTAAATATGTATATTTGTTTCATTTAAAAACACACACAAAGACAGGTGTATATTTTTTTAAATTTTTTTTTGAAAACAAAACAAATACACCTAATTAAAATGAAACATATAAATCTAAATTTTTTTGAAAATGAAACAGATAAAACACATTTGGAACAAATAAATCCCTTTAAAACAAACACACTTTAATTTTTTAAAACAAAGCAAATGTACCTAACAAAAATTTGAAAATAAAACACTTCCATATAACAAATACACTCTCTCTTTCTCTTTCTCTGGCCATGTGCATGACTGGAAAACCTTTCTCCCCTTTTTCTCATATCGATCGGCTCTCTCTCCCTCTCTTTTTTCTCTACCCAAATCCCTTTCTCCCCGTCCTTCCCTTCCTTCAACTCTATGTTCTATCACCCCACGAAATCTTCTCCTTCTCCTCTGGTGGCAGCGGACGCGGCGACGACTTTTTTCATCGTAACCCCAACGAGTACCTTTAAACCCCCGGTAAGAAACTGACCAAACTGATCAGAATTGAAAACCCAATTGGGATTAATAAGAGTAGTACTAGCACTACCACTAATGGATTTAGATTTGAAAACCCAATGGGCTTGATTTCAAGTAGTAGTGGTGTTGCAGTGAAGAAGCGTAAGTATGGAGGGAAGAAACCAGACCCAAGTGCTCCAAAGATTGCACGGCTGTGCCGTGAGTGTGGAAAGGAGTTTTGGTCATGGAAGGCTCTTTTTGAACACATGCGGTGCCACCCAGAACGCCAGTGGAAGGGAATTAACCTTCCGCTCAATTTCAGAAGGCCAAATGGGTGGGCTGGTCTCTCATGGAGAGATAGAAAGAGTACCATATATGGGGAGGGAGATGGGAGAGTGTGCAATCCTTTAAGTTTTAATCTCAGCTAGGGCATTTTCTTCCTAACATTTATCCTTAAAACTTAATGGTAATGCAACAAAAGGGGTTGGAATGGCAAACGGTGAAAGATGAGGGGATGTGTTTGGACACTTTTAAATGTTAGGGGATCTCCGTGAAAAAGAGACATAGATGAGGAAGTTTCCGGAATTTAACCCCCCAAAATTCAATGTTATACAAACACATTCCATTTCGGCTTAATAACTAGGGGCTGATTTGGGTTTTAAATTTTTTTGGAATGATTGACCATGGACACATAAGTCAACATGGTCCGGAGGACCCACATTTAAGTATCCCAGAAAAAATTAATCATTGCTTAGTAACTAGAGAAAAAAATTAAATTTTTTCAAAAACATTTACGTAAACGGCTAATGTTTACCCTCGATAAGGAGTAAGACTTATACCATTTTAATTAATAAGAGAAAGGATAATGTTTACCCTTTTTTTAAGGAGGATGAACAAAATTGCACTCCTCATCGAGGGTAAACATTAGCCTCATCCTTGATTGACCACAATAGTGTGAGGTCTAACACAAACTTATCTCATTATTACCAAAAAGTATATTAATTCCGTAGGTCTCACCCTTTTTCTATAAACAGAGTGAAAGTGAGACTCATTTTAGATGACCGAAATCTTGAGGAGGAATGTAAATGTGTTGCATTATTTCATGATTCCGAGGTTTGGAAGAGACATGAATAGAAATGTGATGACATATTTTCCTGATTTCGATATGTGGAACAAACAAGGAATAAAAATACGATTTCTGATGACATATTCAAACAAGAATCACATTTCAAAACTAAGTGAGATTTGATCTCTTCCTTACCCTATAATAATGTGAGATTCCTAGCTTAGAGCCTCAAATATTAAAAAATAAAATTTTGACTTTGTTAAATTTCAAAGTAAATGTTTAAGATTACTAAACTAATCTAAACACCAGATGAAATTATTACATGTATCAAATTTTTGGGAAATTTAATTCTTAGGGGGCGTTTGGTAATGTTTTTGTTTCTTGTTTTTTGTTTTTGTTTTTAATTTTTTTCAAAACTAAAAACAAAAATGTGTTTGGTAAGTTATTTATGTTTTGTGTTTAATAAAAACATTTTCAAAATTTCTGAAATTTTCAAAACACAAAAAAGGTGATTTGCTTTGTTTTTAAAATAGGGCCGTTTAAAAATAAAAAACAGAAAACAGAAATTCTATTACCAAACATGTTTTTTTGTTTTTGTTTTTATAAACAATAAACATGATTCTACTTTTAATTTTTTAGAAACAAAAAACAGAAAACAAAAACGTTAGGTGGCGTTTGGTAATGTTTTTGTTTCTTGTTTTTTGTTTTTGTTTTCAATTTTTTTCAAAACTAAAAACAAAAATGTGTTTGGTAAGTTATTTATGTTTTGTGTTTAATAAAAACGTTTTCAAAATTTCTGAAAATTTTCAAAACACAAAAAAGGTGATTTGCTTTGTTTTTAAAACAAGGTCCTTTAAAAACAAAAAACAAAAAACATAAATTTTATTACCAAACATGTTTTTTTGTTTTTGTTTTTATAAACAATAAACATGATTTTACTTTTAATTTTTTAGAAACAAAAAACAGAAAATAAAAACGTTACCAAACGGCCCCTTAGTAATCATAATTCTATTCTTACTCTAATAAAATACCCAAAATTTAACTGCTAGTAACTATATTTCTATTCTTACTTAATATTCCGGTTATCCAAAAACATTTCCCGATGGTAATTGTTCACCACAACATCACTCTCTCCTCAGCCATTTGTTTGTTGAGGACGGAGGAGTGAGGACAGCTCCGCGATTTTCCAAGTCTGATAACTGTTTCCCAGGTAAAAAAACGCGCTCTCTCTCTCGCATACACGTTGGTTCGTGTGGATGAATTTTCTTTTATCTGGGTTGTCGAAATACGAAAACCCGTGCTTGATGTGGATCTGTGTTTGGACGTCAAAGATTTGGATCTTTGAGTTTCTTTATCGAATTTGTGCAATACAGTACAGGTACGCGTCTGTTTTTGTTTGATGAGGCTCATGAGGATGCTGGTGGATTTAGAATATGGATCCACATCTCCTACGATGAAATCCTTACTCGTGTTCTTCTTATAGTTTCGATAATTGGGATTATTATTGAGACTCTGAATTCACTTTTCTTCAAGATGATCGCTTCATCTTTTGTTATATTTGTTGGATTGAATGATTCATGGTTGCGCCTTGTAGATTTGTATATATCTTGATCTGCCCCCCTTCTTCTGTTGTGCCCAGACCCACAGATTTGCCCCCCCCCCACACACACACACACCAATCACACAGAAATCAGAGAAATTTCACTCGTATATATGTACACAATACACAAACTACAAAAACTCTCCGGGAGACACAAACCGGCTCACCGCCGGGGAGCCACAGACCGGCTCCCCACTCAACCTCACCCAACTCTACATTGCTACTCCACACTCTCTCTCACACAGAGCACACGACAATATAAAGGGGAAGGAGTAACTCCAAAACGTCATGCATGACCTCACTCTCTCAATCAATATGGGTAGGTCTGCCGACACCAAAGTCCAGATTTGCTGCGCCGCAAATCTCAATCCCAATCTCTGACTAGGATCATCTTCACCCACATGGGTGAATTCCAACATCTTCATGGTCTCATGTCATCTTGGTAGATGACTGCTTCTTTTCCTTTCCGTCGGATCTTATTCAATGGGATTCAAAAGTTGAACTCTTGGCATTTGGATCAGCTATGTAAATTCCTCATTTTCTAGTCTAACTTCAACTTTATTAATGATTTAAATTCTAATGGTGATTGTTTCTGTTCAATTTTCCAGCCATTGTGGCACTCTGGGTTTATACCTGCTTTCTTTCCTTTTAGAATTGGATCTTCCTTCTGGGACCAGACAGTCCTTTCCCATCCATTTGTAGGACCTTCCCGACCTATTTGATGATCAGAACAACTGACATGCCTTAGATTATGTAAATCTGATGTTGGTTGATGTGATTTTAAAAGATATTTATTTCTAAAAAAGTATTGCTACGCAGTACGCCGGACCTGAACCCATCTCAATATAGATGTGTTCCGAAACATTACAACCAATGCCCTATCAACATGATCTCTGGCGTGACTGATGTTTACGACGCGATTTCAAAAGTAAATTGTTATGATCATCAAAGTGGGTCCCGAAAGAGCTCACAAATTGATAGGACTTGACTTTCCAAATAACATACTCATCATATTGTTATGTCTAAAGGTAGGGCCCTTGGGTGCGGGATATGGATCTGGTTCCGTTCTTTCAAATGGATGCTTTTGAGTTTATTTATTCATTTTCTTTTCATGGAAACTTAAATTTGGAGTAAAATCATTTTCTAAATACCAGAGTTACAGTGAAACCGTTGGTGTTCTTAATTTGCCTTCGTAATTTGGTGTTGTATAATCACGGTGTATATATATATTGTGTATGTTGTATTTTGTGTATAGAACATGGTTTTCCAATTCTTATACGCTTTTTGGTTCTCCTTGTGCTGAGCCTGCATATCCTAAAATTAGTAGTTTGAAAAGTTCAAAAATCAGATACTACACCAACATTTATCTTTGGCTTTTAGAAATAAGGGTCAATACCAACTCTTTTATGTTAATTTTCACAAACGGTTTATGCTATTGCTGGTATGTTCATGCGTTTTTCTCTTCTAGGGCTCTTGTTCGACATTATATGAAAATTCCTGCCCACATATTTAAGTTGGCTATCAAAAGACATTTGACCATATCAAATTCAGTTTGCGTATTTTAAATGCTTGTGCTGAAGAGTGTCCATGGGTTATGTATGTCTTGTTACTGCAATGAATGAAACAATGTGCATTGCTAGGACACTGCTCAGCGTTTTCTGCTCATCCAAAACAATTGGCATTGCTAGGACACTGTTTGACCTTTTTTTGTTGAGAACTTGATATTAAAGAGCAAATTGGCAATTCACGTTAAGGGAATGTGGGTTCTCTATGTTTCTCATTTTATGAAAGAAGCAATTTGTGTTTCTAGAACATTGTTCAGCATTTTCTGGTTGATAGAGATTTTTTGAGAATTGGATGATTAATGGGTGTTCCGTTGGATTTGTAGACAAAAAGATGGGGCTGTCTTTCACCAAGCTTTTCAGCCGGCTGTTTGCAAAGAAAGAGATGCGTATATTGATGGTGGGTCTTGATGCCGCTGGTAAGACTACCATTCTTTACAAGCTCAAGCTGGGAGAGATAGTTACCACAATTCCGACCATTGGTAAGTGAGAAGTTAAACTCATTACTTGCTGTTTGTTGTATGTAGCATCAATGTATTCTTTATTGTTTGGCATTTCTACCCTGTTCTGTTACTTTCTGTACTTCTTTATTCATACACCATACACAGATTGTTAGTGATAAAAACTTATTTGAAGCAGCTTAAGTATGAATAGGATGGCCGCAAATGTCAAACTCTCTTTCGAAATCATGCATTATTTAATGTGAGTTGATCATGGCACCCTCAAAGTTTGTCATTGGATTTGGAACCATAGTTTTGACTGTTGACTGGGATATCTAACCTCCTAGTTTTATCATATGTGTGACAGGACAGCTACTATTTGTTTACTGTCTGTTCTATAGAACTTTTATGTTTTCTTTACCAGATTCTTCTATACACTCTTAATGATCTATTATTTTGTCAGGATTTAACGTGGAGACTGTGGAGTATAAGAACATTAGCTTTACTGTCTGGGATGTTGGTGGCCAAGATAAGGTATGTAGTTTCATTTATTCTGTGTCTTATTTGGTTTAGTTCTTGTAGATGAGTCTACTTGGGAGAAAGGTTTAATATCTCCGTCTCACCTTTGTTGTGGTCAAGCATCTTCTATATTCTTGTACGACTCGATTTGAAGTATTGTTTTTTTGTTTTCTTCTGATGGAACTCGTTTTGAAGTTACTAGCCGTGTATTGCCCTGTTGCTCGATTGCATGACCGGTTAATGGTTTTCATTTATCAGATCCGACCTTTGTGGAGACATTACTTCCAAAACACACAGGGTCTTATCTTCGTGGTTGATAGCAATGACCGAGATCGTGTGGTTGAAGCGAGGGATGAGCTGCACAGGATGTTAAATGAGGTAGTGGAGTTGGTGTACGTGAACAGTAACTCTTGAGTTGTGGTTATTGATCGCAATTTGGGAGGGTTACATGTTTTGAAACTTCCCTGCTCTCTGGTAATTAGAATGCCGCATGGGCCTTTTGCAGGATGAGTTGCGGGATGCTGTGCTCCTGGTATTTGCGAACAAGCAAGATCTTCCAAATGCAATGAATGCTGCTGAGATAACTGATAAGCTTGGCCTTCACTCCCTCCGCCAACGCCACTGGTAAATAGATAGTCGTCTCTCTCTCTCTCTCTCTCTCATAGGAGGTAAGCTATGCCAAATTCAGTGTGAATCTCACGGGGCATATTGGATTGGTGTAGGTACATCCAGAGCACGTGTGCTACTTCTGGGGAAGGGCTATACGAAGGACTGGACTGGCTCTCAAACAACATTGCAAATAAGGTGAACTCTCATCCACATCATTATGCCATCATGAATTTAGCTTGCAGATATTGAGTTGGTGCTAGAGCTTTTGATGTTGCTTCATATCCCTCTTACTCTCTGTGTAATTGCATTTGCAGGCGTAGACAGCTGGACAATGAGTGTGGTTTCCTTCTAGTTATAGAGCATTTTAACATTTCTAAGCTGTTTGAATTTTCGACTTTGTTATGTTGTTATCTCATGTACCTTTTGAGCTCTCTGTTGCAGACATTGCTGTTTGTTTCCTGTAGTTTCGAGAATAATTCATGCAAATTTTGATCTTCGTCATTAATTCATCGTCGTTCTCTGTGCACAAATATGCTGAAGCTTAGTTTCACATTTATATGATTCTATACGTACTTAAATGATTCTAGAATGCTAGCAGAAGACAGGTTCAACATCAGACAAGATATGAATGTGGACTCTCAGATCATAACTCCGCAATGGCTTATTTAGTGGATGAATTTAGTGCAGGAACAGATGGGACTTGTATTGATCCATATTTGTTGGTTGTCCCGTGGAACACCAAATAAAACCAGCATTTCATACATCAAAACACGAAACAAAATGAGCATTTTTAGCTAGGTGATGAGCTACCAAATTCTCAGTTCGCCTCACTGACTTTATACTCAACCATTCTAAAAAGAGATGAAGCTTGCCTGGTATCTTCCAAAATCATTTCAATGGAGCCAAAACATTCTTGAAGAGGAAGTTAATGTCGGCAGAACGACAGTGGTGGTGGGGGTGAAGTTGGATTCTCCGAGCAGAGAATTGCTGACTTGGGCTCTGGTGAAAGTTACGCAGAGTGGTGATCATGCGATTGCTCTTCATGTGTTGAGTAAAACGGTATGGTTTTTGGAGAGAGAGAGAGAGAGAGAGAGAGAGAGAGAGAGAGAGAGAGAGAGAGTGTTAAACTTGCATGTTTTTCTTCCTTTTTTTGGGAGTTTTTTTTTTCTTTCCATTTTTGGTAATTGATGTGCTAATAGATTGGTTTGCTGGGAGGGGGTTGTGTAGAATTCGTGAGAGTTGAAATTAGGCTCCATTCCACTAACAAAAAACCAGATTATTTCTAAAACCTGTTTGTTGGTTTGTATTAAGTGGACTGTACTGTTTATTTGCCATATATATACTATGTTTATGTTTTCTAAAAAAAAAAAACAAAAAAAACAAAAAACCAAGACATGTCATTCTCTCACAATAGATAATATAAAAAGTAATGAAATCCCCCAAAACCAATGGTATTTTTGTTAGTGGAACACCAGTCTCTTTGCTTCTTTTTCTTCTTGGGTATTCTCAATTTTTGGTATAATAAATGAGGACTCGCCATTTGGTGGTACTTATTTGGATAGAGTCGCTACAAAGGTTCCACTTCATCTCTATTTTAGCATCTTATTTCGAGGGATTTCTTAGCATCTCTATTATGAAAACGTTTAAATGAAGAATTTGTGGACACATACCTTAAGTACCACTGTTTAATTCATCTTTCCCCAAAGAAGTGAATATATGCAGTTCAAAAAAAAAAAAACAATAGAAGTGAATATACCAACTCTTCTTTTTGTGGACACAAGGCACACGGCGGCATGCTCCGCAGAGGTTTGTGCCCATTGCTCAGGAATGGCTTGATTTTCATGTGTGAGTAGACATTGGCAATGGTACATTGCATAGACATAAGTTTCATTTTTGTTCTATGCTACATATTAGTACATGCTATATCTGGATCCCAAAAAGATTTGCAAAGATGCATATCAGAGGTACAAAGAATCCTTTTAGTCGCCTGTATTTTGAAAAAGAAAGCCACAAAAGAACAACACAAGACAGACCAAAAGCATTCATTGCTTAAAGCTTGGGAAGACTTATAACTTGGAGTGGTGGAGCACTGGAGCTGGAGCTTCAGGGTTCGGAAGCAAATGTCATACAAAGCCTCGTTATCAAGAACCATGCACTCATCTGCATTTTCCACAAGTTGATGAACAGACAAGGTAGCATTGTAAGACTCCACAACAGTATTAGAGACCTTTGGGGATGGAAACACAGAGAAAGTGAGCATCATCCTATCAGGATACTCTTCCCTGATCTTGGAAATCAAAAGCATACCCATTCCAAACCCTGTCCCTCCACCCAAGGAGTGGCACCCCTGAAAACCTGAACATTAAACAATTCTATGAGTCTACCGGGTCCCTTTCTTAAGCTGTGGAATCCCAAACATCAGGTTCTTATTTTGCTTGTATTGGCAGAGATCTGGTAATAAAACAAGGTCGATTTTCTTAACTTCTCAAAATATGGTACTAAAACAGGTAGAGTCATGTCTTAAGATACCCAGAAAATTTCTAACAAAAATATGTAAATAAAAATTCGCCCCAGCTAGGTTTGGCCAAAGGCCAAAACATGCTGATACCAAGTACCACCCTCCCAAGGAACGAGCTAGGCTCTCACATTGCAAAATTCTTAACACAACTCCACACACTTGAAACCCACCTCTTGAACCAGTCATTGAGGAACGAGTGAAACAGCCTTCTACTAACTCCTTCACATAGCTATTGAACCATCATCACTTTCGGAAACTCGGATTGATGAACCAAAAGCAGCCATCATCTGTGTTAAGTTCCGCAGCGTTTCCTCCTTGTTCACCAATTCTAGGAGCACCTTGATCCTCCTAAATGAAGCATTGCTTGGCCTTTGCCCCTTCTCCACCATCTGCAAGAAACAATGCTCTACTTCCACCAACTTCCCCACATCACAAAGCAAATCAAACAAAACATCAGACAACAATATATATGACCCAAATCCCTTCTCCACCATGTCTTTCCAGAGCTCAAGTGCCATATCTACCTTTTCCTGCCTCCTACACAACCTGATTAGAAACAAACAAGATTGTGTGTTTGGTGGGCACCCAGTTCTCTTCATCTTCTGGTACAAACTCCATGAGCTTCTCAAATCATTTGACCAAAAGAACGACCTTAAGAACACATTGTAAGTAGTTGCATTCGGACTCAAGCCTTTTTCCACCATCTCATCCATCAAACTGTATGCATCACCAATCCTCTTTGCAATGCAGAAGTTCCTGATCACAGCATTATATGCTGCTACATCAGGATAACATCCATACTCCCTCATTTCTTTCAAAACATCTCTAGATTTATCAGGTTGACCAACCAACCCCAATCCCCCAATCATACTAGTATATGTTATTACGTCAGGACATATATTCTCCTCTCTAATTTTGTCAACTAACTTGTATGCTTTGTCAATTTCTCTACCTTTACAATACACATCAACCAAACAGTTGTAAGACACAAGATCAGGTTTGACACCCATTTCCCTCATTTCTTGAAAGAACCCCTCAGCTTCCTCCGACGACTTCCAACCGGACAAGAGTATGTTAAAAGTCCGTAAATTTGGCCGGAACTCGTGTTTCAAATTATGATAAACATTTCTTGCATCTGTCATGCTTCTCTCTTGACACAGAGTCCTCAACGAGGCATTAAAACATTTTGTATCAAATTTGGGAATAAGCTTTCGGAACTTTCTAAAAGACTCAACTGTCTGCCTAACGGAACAAACCTTAGCTATTCTAGCTGAAACGACCTGAACAGTTCGCGGAGATATCAAAGATTGGTCTTTTCTCTTCATTTCATATAGAAGCTCCCAAATTTGATCAAATTTGCGACTTCGTCCTAGGATGTAGAGCATTGTGTCCAAGGAGAAAGGGGTGTGATAAAAACCTCTTCGGGTAGCTGTTAAATTGAAGAAGTCTAATGCTCGTAGTGGGTTCCCGTGACTAAATCGAACCCTTTTCAGAACCCTATCGATCAAATCGTTGGATAGAAACACTCCGCTCGATTTTAATGACTGTCTCAAGTCCGTTGAGGAGGAAGAGGTAGTGATTACCCGAAATACGTTTTCGACATCGCCGTCTAGGGTCGAGTTTTGAAAACAGAATGGTCGACAGTAAATTGGATTGGGATAAAGAAGATAGAAACTGAATGGAGATTGAAGGAACGTACCTTGTCAAAGATGGATGAGAGAGGGGCTTAAGAAATACTCTTACAGTCATTTTTTGGGTTGGTTTGTTTCCGTTCGTCCTGACAACAATTGAATGCAAACCCACAGACGATTCTGAGGGTCTATTAACCAATAACTTGATGAGCGAGAAATTGAGGCGAATAGAAGATGAATTTAGGTGGGGTGGGTGACAAGTTGGAGAGTGACAAGTTGGAGATGAGGAAAAAGAAATCTAGAGCGACTGGAGGAGGGATCGGTTCCAGTATCAGCGGAGAGATCGTCGTCGTCAGGCGTTGTGGCTGGAGTAATCCGGCGTCGGCACAGCGTAGGGAACCACTCCGTCGTTCTCTGTTTGGAACTTAACAGCGAAAAAAAAAAAAAAGAACGAAAAAGATTGGGAAAAAAAATGGAATGAAAGTGGGAGGGAAAAATGAAAAAAAATAAAAAATTTAATTAGGCATTCTGTTCATTTTTCTCTGGCGACAATTCTGTTCGGACTTCGGAACGTGTGGAAAGCTGAAAAAAAAATGTTTGGAATTTATGGGAAAATGTGGAATGAAAAGGAAAAATAAAAATAAATTTCTTCCCCTTGTTTGATTCTTCTCTAAAAACATGGTAGATTAATACACTACAAAAAAAATCATAGAAAAAACCATGAAACATATGGTAGATTAATGCACCATAAAATCACAACACAAGCCAAAACCATTAAAAACATGGTTGATTAATGCACCATAACCAAATGTAGTCCTTCCCTTTTCCTTCCCATTTCAACCGACAATTTATCCATGAAAAACATGATACATTAATAAACCATATTCACTATACACAATAACATTTTTTAAAGCACATGTGAATAACCAAAATAACCAAAATTTAAAACACATGTAAATATTGTTTATTGATTTACCATTATTACTATATCAAAAAAGAACACATGCTTTGAATCGGAAAAAAAAAACACCATTAAATTGGAAAAGAAAAACATCATTAACAAGATCTGGAACCCACCACCACCATTCAAAACAAAACAAAACAAAGGAAAGTAATCAAATGAGATTGCGAGATCGATCGAGGTTACTCGTTGGGTTTTTTCGTCGAGATTGATCGATTCTAGGCGGCGCACCATGTGACCGAATCTGTCGAGTGCCACCGGTTTTGTCGTCTCACCGATTGCGACCATCCGGTTGTGACATCAGTAACGATGGGGGATCTACTCCTATTTTGGATTGCTTTATTCTTCATTATTTGGATCTAGTAAAATAATGGCGTTAATGGATGATGGATCTTCAAGAAATGTCCATGGTCACCGCCTTTGCTGTGAGTGCTCCGGACGTCGCTGTGGTTGATTAATGGGTATGTGATGGGTTTGATCGAAAAACAGGTTCGGTGGATCTAGCGAGAGAGGAAATTTCTATACAGGTATACGTGCGATAGAATCCCTAAAAAATAGGAACCATTTCCATTAAAACCCTTTAATTTTGGTAACTGCAAACATGTCTATACATAATTATAGGAAATCTCTATATAATTGGAGAAGATTAGTTGCTTTAATTATGGAACATATAGTGTTAATGAATCAAATAATAAGGGCATAATCGACCATTCAACAAATTTCGGGATGGAAACATAACTAGTGATGACATTAGGGATGAGAATATAAGTAGGATTCTCGAATATGATGCCTAATTAAATTTCTCTCCTTTTTTTTTTTTTCAAAAGTCAACATTGTTAGGTGTAATTTGTGAGGTTTGAAAATTGTCAAATGCATAGAGTAGTAAAGAAGGAATAATGGTGACTGCCACTTGACTATTACTTCATTTACATGTATTAATGCGTAAAAATTAGGGCTTTCATGGTTTCTTCTTGGAAAAATCACGGGATAACCCCAAATATTTTACCCTAATAACAAATCAAACCCATGCTTTACATTTTTTAAAAATGCATTCGATATTATCTTACTTATGATTCAAGTCATTGAGCTAAAGCAACTTGGTTTAATTGGTACAACTCCGAAGCATTTTCTTTCTCTATTTGTGCTCAACAATTGTTATAATTAACAATCTATGTCCTCAATTGGAAATTATCCATGTTGTGCATAGTATTTTAATTGTTGCTTTAATTTCAGTGTCACTTTAGTTTTATAACCTGCATTTTTGGCATACTAGTCCTAAAATGTCAATGTCTATGGTGTTGACATAACACTAGAACCTAGAAATAAGTGGGTATCGGATTCTAATCGGTTAGTTTTGTTTACTGTCCTTACCAGAATTATAGAAAAACTTGAAGTGTAATGATACGTGTGGTGATAAGAAGTACTCCTAAGAAAAACATCAATCACAAAGAAAGAGAGACGGAATTCAAACCTGCATAAAGAAGTAAGCATATGCTATATACGATCATAGCTTAAATCTTTTTGGCTAAACCTTTACCAATTTTGCCATTTCTCATGTGTACCTAACACCTAACTAATGCTTGCTTGCTTTGAGAAGGCATATATTGTCAAAGGGCACCGATGTTGACTCAAATAGGAGGCCCACTTTATTCCTTTCGGGGAGAGCTGGAAAGTTTCCAACAAATTAAAAGACATGTTTATTAATTAGTCATACTCCTTAAAAGGGTCTTGCTAGCTTCTACTCATTAGGTGGAAGATAATATGCATGTAATAATAAGATAGTTCGGATATGAATAAATATTTCACAGATATTAATGTACTTTTTACAGATATCAAAATATTTTTTCTGATATCCATACACTTTTTACACATTATCCTCGATCCCAAAAAGCCCCAAGGGTGGAGGTTAATATTTTCCTTTAAATGGTGACTTTCTGAAACTGTTTGGTTCATTGAACCTTTACAGCTACAAATGAGTTGCATCAAGTGCAACTAAAATCTGCGAAGTGATTTAGTTGGGTGGGTGACTGTGACAGAAAAGCCAATTGATGGGCCAATCATCATGGTTGGAGCTAGCAGAGCTGACGGTGTTGGCCACGGTTTACTTTCGAAATTGGAATTACTGAATATTAAATCACTGAAAATTGCACAAAATTAGGCAGTACCGATCGAGTACATAGAAGTAACTATATATGACTGTTGGTCCTATAGCTCTAGCTAGCGGAAGTGGATTTGTTGTCCCAAAAATTCTATCCAAACTCCCTGTTTCGTTCATGTCATCCATCTGAGCAATCGAGACCTTGGATTCGCAGATGAACATGGATGACTTAGATTTGTTTGGAGTGATATGAAATCTAAGCCCTCAATTGTTCGGATGCACGAGACACGGAGTTTAGGACAATGGATCCGCTACCCTAGCTAGCTAGTAAGGTTACGTACGGTACGTAGACCACTTAATTCAAGTAATACAAGTAGGTCATTCAAATCAAAGTTTACTAATGGAACAGAAGAATGTTGATCACTAGTAAGTTGTTTTGGTTGACCCCATGCAAAGAAAGAATTCTCTTTGATCAAACAAACTCGTACACTAGCTAGCTAGCTAGCTTGTTTTACATGTATTTTCAGCAATCAATTCTCACTCTTCGACGAGCATATAATGGAAAGAAATGCACAGAAGAAGAAGCCCTTTAAACCAAAAATTATCGATTGGATAAAATTACAAACACTCCAATTCTCCATTGGATATATAACATCTACTATGTTATATTTACACGTACACTACTATTTGTTTTCCATACATCAATTTAATCTCGAATTCTATCAAGTGATGTTAGATGATTGTGTCCGAGCTGATAGTGTTTCAAGAGTCGTAGCTCGATCATTTCTCAAGGTCCCTTTGATATGACAGAATTTCATCATTAGTATGATGAGTAGTCTTGAAAAAGTCGAGACGAGAATCTCCCAAGCGTAGAGAGTAAGCAGTTTTCTTGAACTCACTCCAAGTGAAGGGGTTGTAGAGAAATGGTTTTTGGGGTGAGACCAACTCTGGAAGAGGAGAGATCCATGCATTAAGAGGGGGAGCCCCAAAATACATCATTGACATTCTGGATTTTACTGAACTTGCAACCAGTACTCGGTGTCTCACGCTCACAAACCTTCCATTCGTCATAGCCTAATTCATTGCCAAACATCAACTAATTATGAGCTTATGATTAGCAACAAAACATGCATTTTCCCAAATTCTTCAATAAGAATGATAAAAATACCAACTCACACGCATACACAAAAATAAAAATTAAAAAAATAATAATCCTATGGACTTGTAGTTTTGACAATATGAGTGTTGTAATTAATTATTTTATATTTATAAACAAAAAGTGGCACATTAATGTGAGATACTGTGGATCGGGAATGAAGGAGTGATTTACAGTAACACCGACCTCTAAAGCATCACCCACAAACACACAGAACTCAGAGGGGTCAGGAGGAACAGGGACCCATAACCCATCCCGAGTACAAATTTGAAGGCCTTCAACATCGTTTGAACGGAGGATGGTCAAGATCTGAGGGTCAGAATGCTCTCCAAATCCCATTCGAGTAGTAGTAGTAGTAGTTAGTTTTGGATTCGGAGATGTTGATATTATCGAGTAGTGTTGTTGTTGTTGCTGCTGCTGCTGCTTGAGAGGAGGGTAGTGATTGAGCCTGAAGCAGGAGTCACTTTGGACATCTCTGATGAGCCTACTGAACACTGATTTGTTTTGGACCACCCCCAGCAGGCCTTCACCCAATAGATCCAGAATCTCACACGCCACCTCCCTAACCGCTTCTATGTATTCATTCACTGCACAACTGCAAATTAAGCAAGCATTCCCAATTCCATTTCAAACAGTGCGTACGTGATGATCATATTTATTTAGGAAATAAAATGAAATACTACTGGAGGGAAAGTACTCGATGACGCATTAGCCTCTGTCTCTTTCTTTGATTTGCATTCCCAATTCCATTTGTTGCCCAATTGATATGCATCTCGATCTGGTGTGTTGTTTTATGTACATATTACCACTAAATAAAATTCCTTCTTCAAGAATCATCGTTGGATGGAGCTGGGTCCTTTTGCATGATAACTTCAATGTGTGGACATGAAAGTTCCATATAGAATTAATACATTACATTTGTATTATTGAAATATATGCTTTGCCGATTGTGTGTATATTGGCACGTTTGATGTACATGTCTTATCTTGAATTTGAAAAGCCTTACGGGCCGCGTTATATGCTTTTTTTATATATGGATTCGGATATTGCGTCTAGATTTAGCCCAAATAAGGTAATTTTGTCTGGCTTACTCCAACCATGATGCCAAATTCAACATGGCATTCAAATTGTCGTAAATGACCCTTCAACAAAATGATAGAAATATGATGTCGAATCTTTGTTGACAGTTTTTTCTAATCGTCAAAAGAAATTTCATAGATGAAACTCGATAAGGGTACATCGAGAAAGGGGAAAGGGCATCAACCAAGGGTTGAATGAGAGAAGAAAAACGAATACAATGAAAAAAGCAAAACCAATCTTTGTTGACATTTAATTAGTAAGAAGCTTCACAATTTGAAGCACAATGAGAGTGATGCATGCATGTCAGATTCTTAATTTGTTTGGAGATTGATTAATGGAGTAAATAAACAAACTTAATTAATTCAGTTGTCAAATTGAGATCAGGTAGAGAAGTCCTGGCCTAGCTAGATATCTCAGCTGGTAAGCAAAAGGGTTTGACCTTTTGGCTGCCGTGTGTACATATATATATACATCCATGATTGTAGAGAGATCGATCGCTGAAACCCACACTCAATCCTCATGTATATGATCCTGATCATACGACTACTAGTAGTACAAGTTTTCCTTCTTTGGGTACTTTGTTTTCGGCCCATCAATTAGCTAATTAAAAATCCTGGTTTAGGGGCGCACGTGTAACCATTTTAATTTCTAAATTGTGTGTTTTTTTTTTCCAACCTTTTGCTTTCATGGTCCTTAATTAATTAGCTAAAATGTGATGCAAGGAATGACTTCACTACACAAACTTAATTAATTCCAACTACAGGAAATAAATTTCTAAGTTACTTTTATCTAGCTCTCAGCAATGAGTAATCATAATAAAAAGAGCATTTCATATCACTGAATATATTTCTTCGAAGATTGATGATATTCTTTTTACCCAGAAAAGCGGCCTAAACTGAATAACAGGTATAGCTTGAAAGAGAAGCCCACGGTGCAGACCGATGGATGGGTCACTCAAATTATATATATATATAGCCCAAGGATCCAGTCGGGACTTCCCGACGGATCCTTAGGTCCACACCTCCCACTTCCCGGCCAAATGGTCGAGATCCGAGTCGTTAGATGTGTTTAAAACATGTTTTTAAGGGTCCCCGCGAGAAATCATCAAAAAAAAATACCAGGAAGGGCTTGATCCGAGCAGTTTTTCATAAATTAAGATAGGTCCGGACTCCTTGACCGGAACCGGACTCATATATATATATGGGTTTAGCAGTCTCCAAAAGAAATGGCAAAAGCCAATCGACCCATTACTCAATAGATCGATCTATGATGCTCTCCTGCCGAATCAACACTACTCCAATGACACTATTAATTGTACCATTTAAATAATCTCAAGACTCCTAAATTAAACTACTACAACTATATATTATCTAGTTTATTTTTCTAAAAAGAGAATATAATGTCTCTATCCCATTAAATAATGGAACAAGCTAGGCATCAAGGATAACTACGTTCTACCATTTCTATTCGCAAAAGAGTTGAGTATATTAATTATTTGATGGCCAAAGTGGCCCGATCAAATTCGATGTTCGAAATGCATTATTAAGGCAAAGGGATCATATATATAGTAGTAATTAAGTACTCCATCCGTTCCATAATGGATGTCAAAATTAACTATTCACTCCTCTCAGAAAATCATTTATATTTTTTAAGCTATGATGAATTGTATATACAATATAGATCTTACTTAGTTTTATTAAACCAAAATTTTAAAATCGTAGAAAGTACTATAAAATATGGAATATAGATGATTTTTTTGGAGGTGTGAATAGTGGTTTTAAACATCCATTTTGGGACGGAGGGAGTACTACATAATCAATGAAGAATTTAAAATGCGATTAAAGAATTCATACAAAAGTCATTGGTCAAACATGTCTGGCCATTAAATATTAGTTCAAGTGGAAACACGGAGAAATATAGATAAGATACCTGAAGTTGTTAGGAGAGGAGATAAGTTGGGATATGTCAGAAGAAATGGAGCTGCAGGAGTCATTAGGAGTACTGGGAAGAAGAAGATACTCAAGCTCACCCATATCGCCATTCAAGCCGATGTTTTTGCAACCATAACCGAAAGGAGTAGTTGCAGCTGGCCCAGCTGCAGCTCGTTGCTTCTCAGACAGCGTTTTTGCAAAGAAACCATTCCCTTGATTTTCCATTGTTGAAATAACCTCCTTTGGAACGCCGTGGTTCACCACCTTGAAGAAACCATACTCTTCACATGCTTGCACAATCTTACGGGACAACGACGATCTCTCATGATCATGATCATCGACACATGATAGATCGATTGTTGGAATATTTATTCCCACACCCAACAGCTGGGCCGGCGACCTCTTCTTTTTGGTGGTACTAATGGTCCTTCTTAATATTGGAGTTGGTGGCACAAGCACAACCATCCTAGCTTCGACTTACTAATTTCTAGTACGTTATAATTAAGCTGGAGTAGATCGAACTGATGAAGGTGGAAATTAAGAAAGAATATTAGAGAGAGGAAAAAAGAAACAGGACTTGTATATATATATGTTCCCAAGTTTCTCTAGATTTCCAAGTTTCAGCTTTGAAGGAGGGAGGGGATCGTTCATGTTTGAGGACGTGCTCTATATATAGTAGAAATTGAGAGACCGAAAGTGAGAGACTTTTGATGCTTTTCAGAATAACCAAATATATTTAGACTTTATTGCTTCTTTGTTGACCAACCCTCCTATTGTCTTTTGAAAGAGAGCTCGTACGTACTACTAGTTAATTACTACTCCATATACTATTATAAACAACTGTTACATTACTGACTTTGAACCCCAAAAAAGAGTTTTTTTACGAGAAAACTGATTTTGGTAAAGGTACCAATCAATCTACACCTGTGATGCATGTACAATATGTTCGCGTGCACACGAGGCACCAGAATAACACCAGAGAGAGAGAGAGAGAGAGAGAGAGAGAGAGAGAGAATTCATATTGAAGAAGGTTGCGTGTGATTCATATTTGTGCAGGAACTAGGGGAGTTTCTTTTATTTTTTCTTGTTTTATCAGACAATAAGATGTTAGTATGTCAATAATAGTTTAGGTTGCTACGAGAGTCAAACCCTAGAAAAGGGAGAAGTGCGGAAAATATTAGGTACTCTTGATGCGCTGTCACGTACGTATTGCTATAACCCTTGTTCATAATATGTATGCTCATGCGAAACTCGCGATTAAGTGCAGCGCCAACGCAATAGCATAACCTGAGGCTTTTGAGAATGGGTCTGTGGTGTGGCGTGTAGGAATGCAGGGGCTACCTAGTACCTACCTAGCTAGGTGGAGCTGGAAAAATTGGATGATCTTGGGGCACCTCCACATAGTTCTCCAACATCAAATGTATGGCCACTTTTGAGTGAATGAGTACCCTACATATCAATGCATGGTGTTGAGAAGTATTGAGACACCACATGGCTGTACCCGGCCCCAACCAACATTAATTACTGAATAATTACTCCGGCCCGGAGCTGGAGGGTTAGCAGCTGTTTGTCCCCCCACCCCACCCCACCTAGCTCTTTAATTGGGAATTTTGCATCCCAGGTTTTTCAAACGACGTGTAATACTATATATCATCAAGAGCTAGGCTTAGAGCATCACCAATGGAATAATCAAAACATCTAAATAACCAAAGTTAACAATGTTTGTTTAAAAATTGGCTCACATTGGCATAATCAAAGATAACAACCTTTTAGCCAATAATCAAATTTTGGCATTTGGATAATCAAAAGTAACAACATTTTCTCAATAACCAAAACTCAATAACCAAATTTTGGAGACCACACCCTATTTATAAGTCTTTTTTGGTAGAATGAATTCAAAAGAAACAACATTCTCCCTCCATTTTTCAAATACTTACTTCAAAACTCAATTTTTTTGCACTCTCTCTAAAAAACTTGAAATTATCAATAACAAAAAAATTTGAAAATATGTTCAAGATTGGTCTCATTTTAAAGGTATTGTGAATATCTTTTAAATAGTACTAATATTATTAAAAATATATATACAAATTTAAAGTTGTGCCCATTTTATGAATAAAAATAGAGTGAATAGTATTTTTTTTATTATGGACACAAAATACCATTGTGACACTCCACATTGTTAACTTTATAAATGTCTTGTATGGATAATCAAAATCTGATATGGCAACTTTTGATTATCCAGTTTTAGTTATACCACTGGTGATGCTCTTAGATGGACAGATAGAATGCATATTGTATCTTTGACTTATCACCCAAAAACTCAATTTTGGCCTGGAAAAAAGGATTGAAGATGAGATACTATCCAAATAAAGAAAGAAAATCCGTTGATATTATAAAGGATTCTGTTTCCACATAAAGCAACTAAGAAAAACAATCAAAGACCATGACAAACTAGAATAATACTACTACGATTCAACTTTAAAAACTATTAAATTAAGTTGTTTTAATTTCAATAATCTTGCGCAGCACATGCATGCATGCACAGACCAAAGAAATTAAATAAATCCGTTGATATTTTAATTATTAGTATAAAGTCGTTGGTTATACAATATATTGATTAAATTAATATATAATAAGTGTCCATACACTTTTGCCGCAAAAAGAAGAAGAGACCTAGCTAGCTAGCTACTAGAGACCATATATAGTACTCCAGTAGGTAACCAGATTGGTGAGAACATGCATGATTCTATTGGCTGCTTCGCGCAACTTTTCAATCTGTTACATATAATTAATCTGGTTGTCATTCTAAGTATTAATCAAGAGTCATGCAGTAGTAATGTTTAATTTGATGACTATATAATTAGGTTGATGATCGATCATATCATATTTGAGTACAATCTAATATATGTTATGTTACGTAGCGCTTATAATTCATATAGCTCGTTCAAATGTATTATCTACGTGTGTGAGATTCACTAAGTGATCATGTTGTTAATAATACGCATGACATCATGTCAGGTTATGTGAGATGAAAATAATAACAAGTGTTTAATTAACACATGCAAGCTAGGGCGTGCCGCTCTAGGATTTTGATTTTAGAGGTAATTAACAAAAACGCCAAGAAATTTTTGTATTCCAAGCTTTAACTATAATAGACATATATTATTTTGGTAGAAAATTTATTGGGCCAACTTTATTTTCTTTTTTTTTGAGCTATCTTATCTTTTCTTCACAAAATTAAGTGAATTTTCATTTACTTCGGCTACGGATGAAATATTTACTGTCGACAAAAAAGTTAAATCGCATGCAAGATATTATCCAAATTTGGATGCATTTTTTTAACCCAGGGGTTTCTCTTGAACCCCTCAACCCATGATGAAGCCGCCTCTGGTTTAACGGACATAATGGAAATATAAAGACAAAAGAGACCTCGGAAAGGGTCAAAAAAACGCTAGAATTAAAAGTCAGTGCTGACCTCAAACCGAGTCTTAACAGCCAGGACAACCAGATTTCAGCAAGGTCATTCGCAGTTCCAAGCACAAGCTAGCTCGATCAATGACAGCTCGTACATAGCCCTAGGTCCAAAAAGGATTATGTTCTCGGTTCATCACAAGGGACATGCAAGTGCAATGCAGGACCTTGGCCTCAGACAACGCCCGAGGTCTCGGCAATTAGTAGCTCCCATCAAAGGTCATGACCGGGAAGGATTAAACACATGCGCCTCCAAAATAATTGTCAAATGTCTCATGACCTTGCCCGTCAAATGGCATTTCCGGCTGGTAAAATCAGGCTGCAGAGTTGTCGCTAACGGTCTTTTCTTTTGCAGTTAATAGATCAAAGGAGGAAAATTCTTATATTCAAAACAAGAGCTCAAAGGTTAATTCCTATCAAATATAGAGAGTCATAAAGCCGGCCTAGCTCCATACATGTTCGTTCATCAAAAATAAAAAATAGAAATCCTCTAATGGTTTCGTGTGTACTTTTGACTTTTGACATGAAGAATCAAGATGATTGATTATTCAGATGGAATTTAATATCAGTAGAGCACATGCAAATCGCGCGGCGAGGAAAATAATTTGAGGAATTGAACTTTATTAATTATGTCTACAAGCAAGATTGGTAATCAGTAGTAGTAATTAATTAGGGCAGTTGTGCAAAAAAGTCGTTAGTTCACATGTGGGGGATTAATGCGTGCAATGCATGTTTGTTTACAACAGGAATACCTACCTACCTACCTAAATCAAACACACCTTTAGGAATATGGATGGATCGATGTTCCCTAAAACATGGACACACAAACTTCTCCTTACTTTCATGGACAAGGCAAAGGCGCCGGTCGGCCATGTCAAATCCGAGAAACAAAATTAGAACCCAAGAAAAGAAAGAAAGAAAAAAAAAAGGACTAATGGCACAGTATGCAGCACATTCCTATTTCTCGAGGAGTAAAAAAGTGAAATATTCGTTTCCAATAAGTATTAGTAGTATTATTATGTGGTGACAAAAAAGGGAAAGGTGGGTCCTCTCACAAGTCTCTGCATAATTTGTATGCATGCATATATATATATATGTATGCTGCTTTCCCCCAACATATAGTACTGCTACTACTCAATTAGATGTTGAGTGATTGATGCCCAAACCAAAGGGAATACTAGTATATGTGTTATGTTAGTCACAAATTAATACGTTAGATCGATAGGAGTCCTAACACAAATATTTAGTGGCTTCCATCATCCACGTAGGTTTGCATAGCTAAAAACGTTATTTAAAAGAAATTTTCTGTATCCCCTACGTACCATGAGTCGTGTCCTTGTCTCCGCCATGTCCAAATCGTGCTAGCTACATAACAATCCACTAATAGAGAAGTGTACATACTCCTTTATTTGAGTGTGGCATGCATGCAAGCATGACTGTGTGGTCCAAGTCTCAATTTTTTTACTTAATCTTGTAATCACAACTTACTCAATTAAATATCAAAAAAATACAAAACAAAAACAACAAGAAGAGAATATGTGCATGCCGTGATCTTTAGACCAAAAAACATATTGTTGGATCAAAATTGAGGGTTTGGAGTCTATGATTATCTTCAGATCCAAGCAACTAGTAAACACACACAATCAATCATATTACATTGTTATCTCCTGATTTATTCTGTTAACTATCAAGTCATCACCTACATGTATATACTCCAACGCGGAAAATTCATTGTACAATTGAATGATTTCAGACTTGAATAATATAAAATGGGTAACGAGTAGAGACATTGATCGGTAGAAGAGGGAAAGACAGATATCATACTGGCGTATACAGCACTTCTGATTTGGGATGAGTACTGTACATTGGATGAATCCTTGTGTGGGACAATATGGTTAAAATTAAGCTGACAGGTTTTGATCTTTGAATTGATGCTTGGGGCAGGCTGGTCTCTATTTGTCCGTGTTTTTTTGTATGCACTGTTGTATGGCAGTGCACATATCTCTCGAAAAAAAAAAAGAAAAAAAGAAGAAGAAGTTTAGACAATATCTTAACCTATATGCCTTTAATATCCACCATTATAGCAAATGAAGAGGATGAAGAGCACAATAACTTTTAAGAACATGCATAACACAATAGATTCTCCAACAGGACCATGACCATGTCTTTTACGTTTTATTAATCATTTTTTACATGTTTGAACCTTGGATGCTTGCCTGTTTGGAAATCATTTGCGATACAAGGAGGCAGAGGGATCATCTTATTGTGGCAATTCTTTTCCTGAAACCCCATGTATGCTACCAGGTTATAAATTTGCTTAGATCCTGTTTGTAAATTGCATATGTATACACGTCACTAGCCTACTCAACTACTCAAATTGTTTTTTTTTTTTTCCTTCTTTTTTTTTTTTTGCATGAGATGGTCTGGAAGTTATAGCTTATCTTGTACAAATGTAAACATTTGGTTCTACATGCTAAGACGATGCATGTAGAAGCCAGAAAGTAAAAAGCGTTTGCAGCATGGTGTTGATCAGGACCTCATATTAATCATTCAACTCCTTAAGTTCTGAAGAATTGTTGTTATAGTTATAGGTGATAAGGGAAATTCAAATATTTGCTATCTTCCCTTTTGTCATGTTTAGATCTGTGGATGAGATCGGTAGGTTTGTTATGCAGTTAATTGGAATGACAAACGAGATTTCAGGGGAAAGAGCTGGTAAAGGGGACAAGAAGCATAAGCTACACAAATAATCATCCATTTTGCCTATATCACATACATTACTACATTATATTTACTGCTTTTTTTTTTCATCCTATTGTCGATTAATTGTAACCTCAACAATTTTGGCTTGAAGGCATTTGGAAGGTTGTCAGAATCTCCATCACCAGCAGCTCGGTCTAACACACCCAGGTAATTGAAGGCTTCAGATAGAAAACAACGCAAATGTGTTTTTTCTTGATGCTCCAACTGAAAGACATATATTGGACGTCGTAGTTGGACATATTGTGAGAGCAAAGAAGAAGGCAAGCCCTTATTCTACTACAAGTACAGGAAGTCTTAAACGTAAGAGGTTGCCCGCTATCCAACTGTCAAGAGCAAAGAAGAGCAAGAGAATAGCTGCTCTCTAAGAACCAAATTACTGGGAGACTCGGCCACCCTCCAAGGGGATGGGTAACTGGGACTGGAATACGTCGGATGTGGAAACATGACTTAGAGTTGCTCGGAAGAAAAGAGAAGACGAATTAAGTGAACTATTGAACAGTGTGGCTCGAAGCTCTTTCCTATCTATTATATGGGACTGCCATCCTTGATTCAACCGATCTTATTGAACAACCTATTTCAACAACTTGTTATTGTACACAAATAGGTTGTTCGATAATAGGTTGTCTTTGCTCGCATGTGCAAAGGATTCACAGTATCCAGATCAAGCAGCAACTTCCTATCAAGATTAGCCAAAGCCTTTCTGCTGGCAAACTTAGATAGCCAAGTTTCAGGCAGCATAATAGGTCCTAACTAGGGCATGAAAGAAAGTAGTAGCTAACAGAAGAATAAAGCCATTGAGGAATAGTGCAGCTATGAAGTTGCAAAGATTGGAAATCTCATGCTGGAGCCCAAAGAGGGCGATGTACTACAGTTGTCAACAAGAGCTCCCTCATGAGTGAAGTGGTGGATTGATTTGGATCTACTTTCTCACCTAAACTCAATTGCTTTTTCCTTAATGTAATTTCAGTCTGTCTACCAGAAGAATTCTTTTTTTATCAGAAAATCTAAGGTTAGTTCACAGGCCTCAGAACATATGGGATTCATTGGATTCAACTTTATCGTGGGAAAAAACTCTGAAGAGCATGAAATGTTCTACGTTCTCCACCACTGCCAACTTAAAAAGTTGCCTTCCACCAGATAACAAAATTTCACTTGATCAATGATTTAATATTTTGGAGATTTCATATCTCTGTCAAACAAAACCAGACAAATGGTGCAAAGACTTGCCCACCAAACACCATCAAAGCCAGGGAATTGAGGTCTGAGCAACGCATAAGAAGTTAATTTTGTGGTCGAGCAGTGAAAGCCAATGTCGATGACAAAGGGACTGTAAATTGTGGATACAGGATATATAGTATAGACGTTGAGAGATTTAAACAGAATTCCACGACGGTGCTTGAACTATCACCCATCGCATGAAGAATGTTCAACAAAATCCATGTTACCTTCTTCCCTCAGCTTCCAAGATTCAGAGCAGCCTAACCAGATAGCACAACATTTGTTATGTCTGGAAACTTCTCCTTGATCGCTGCTTTGATTCCTGATCCAATGGACTCAGGCCCGATATACTTTACAAGGCAATCTGCGCCCTCCACAGATAATACTTCTACACTCCCACCATAGTTCTTAATGGCTGGTCTCAATATGTCAAGATGTCCATTGACCGCCTACATGTTCATAAGGAAATCCAAGTCACTTAAAATTTCCCCAAAGTTCATCACATCCTCGCTAACTCAGGCTGGCAAAAAACTCACCTCGACCGTTGTTTCACTTATTTGTTCACCGTCTACTTGGCAAATATCCTTGACTGCATCTCCAAATTTTTCCTTCAGTACCCTTTCAATTCCCATCTTCATTGTTGTTGTTGAGCTAGGACAGCTACCACATGCTCCTGTTTTCCATTTACCGTCGAAGACTTAGCGAGTCATGACAAAAAAAATGCATTTGCTACACCCAAAAATATTCAAAAAAAAACATCAAGCAGTACAAATACAATATACAAACTGACGCAAGCAAGGTGATGACAGGGAGGAGTGAAGAGTAAAGAGAGGCGCAAAGCTCCCAGGAGGTTTAAAGCAACTGAAGGTAGCATATTCCTTTAAGTTTAATAGAGTTTAGTGTCCGTGCGTACTAAGCCTTGTGTGTTTATGCAAAAGCTCTTAAATGTCAAAAGACAAAGCTCTTAATCCTAGAAACAGTGGTAGTATATTAAAAAGGACCAGTCAGACAATGAGAAAGTACAAACGTTCTCAAGTTTAGACCAGTCACCCCAACCTTATCAGTGTCAAGCTTCAGCCGTTTCTAATTGGTACAGAACAAGAAGTTCAGCAATCACTTGTCATCTTACAGCAATCACAGTAGATGAGGTGAAATGTGGTACACACTACATACGAAGTTATGAACAAAATCAAAGAATGAAGCTTTAAGTATGCCTCATTTTGCTTATAGTGTATGTTCTGATTTTAGTATGTGTTCATAGCAATGTTAAATCAAATACTTTCAATTTCATCAAAAACAGTGTCGTGCTGTCTCGTGAAATTCATCATCTATACAAGGATGATTCGTCTGCAACCATTTGTAGTAAGTCGGAAGTTAAAAACGCATGCCAGTTATATTCTTCCTCTTTTGTTCTTCATTGGCTCTGAGGAATGGGATCTAAAAGGCACCACATAGAGGCACTTAAATCTACGTAGTAGTGATCATGTTTGACACACTTTATAAACAATATTCTGTTCACAGACGTATAAGAACATGAAAAGAGGACTCAAACTTAGGCTCAACTTCAACATTGGCGTAACTTGAAATTAGCCTCCACAAAATGACCTTAAAAATTTCTATTTTAGGATCGAATCAATTTACGTAAAGCTCTATTTAGAAGAGATAGGTTCCAAGTGTAAGGGTGTCAGTAAGGAGTGGAGAAGCTATAAGAAAAATGCAACAAAGACCCTTTGGGAATTGAGTTGGAAGAAAATACAGGTATCTGAAGTCCAATAAGATTATATGTAACCGCCGCTTCATAGAGACCTTAATTGAAGAGCATCTCCTAATAGTAATAAATAAATAAAGGAGAACATAGAGCATAAAAACATGAAAGAAGAAGAGGGCAAGAAACAAGACCTTGTAGTTTGAGAGAGATGACACCGTCGTCGACAGAGACGACGTCGACGTTCCCACCATCGGCGATGAGGTAAGGACGTACGTCCTCCAGCACCATATCCACGTTCTGAGGAGTGAGTTCGAATATCTTGGCCGAGTACAGCCCCGGAGGAGCAGGAGAACCACTACTGCCTCCTGAGGCTGAGGCTTTGACTATCCCCAGGCTGCCAAATCTCTTTATTAGATACATAGATCTGCGTCTTTCGAAGGATACCAAAGATGGAGATTTGTTAGGATTAGGGATATTGGGTTGATTTCTGGACACCCCAGTTGCTGCTGCTAGATTGATGGAAACCATCGCTGTGCGTAGAGGGCTGAGAAGAGAGAAAACGAGAACGGAAATAAAACAATACTAAAAATTACGCGGGTGGGTCGCAAGTCGCAACTGCAAATTCGGTAAAACCACAAAGGTCGCAAGCGTAAACTATACTTTGCCTCCCTCAAGTTTTCGTCATTTCTACTTTCCTTCTTTCCATTATCAATTTCATCCCCGATCATAGGCTTCGTTTGTTTCGCCGTAAAATATTTTAATTTTTTGAGTAGTATTTGGTTGAATGATTCACCGGGAATATATTTTCCCAGTAAAACTATTTCTTATCCATTAAAAAAGTATCACTTGTTGAACTAGTCTCACCAACTTTCTCCGACTCGGGGTGGATCGGAAATTGTGTGGAGGAATTGGACTTTGTCTCGTTAACATTTGGTCTAGATTTTTGACATTTGAGCAAGATGGATCTACCATAATGCCTAATACAATAAATCTTTCTCTGCCACTTTACATGCATGAATATCATCCATCCAAGAATGACCGAGAATGACGTGGCCAATATCTTTAAGTAAGATATCACAATAAACATTTTCTGCATGCAAACTACCCATTTTAATTGACACTAAAAATCTCTTATAAACTAGGAAAATAGAATCATTGCTCATATTGGTGTGGTTGCGGTTCTATTACCAGATTTGCTCATAAGGAAACTGTCATCAATAATATTTCTACATATTTTTTCTCCATAATATGCAAATGTGTGAAAAGTAATTATTTCTTTGTTCAATATGAGTTTTCAGAATCATTGAGGGCATCGATGGAAAGCGGGATCCATTATATAGGCTGGAAGGAAAAGAAAAGCACAAAATATTGGACTTTTTTTTGCAAAACTACTCATTTTCCAGTGAATAAAAATAGTAACCTAAATTTTAAAATGGAAACTAGTACCTTCACAATATCAAATTTGAGCTCCCAATTATTTGTTGAAAAGGTTACTTGATATTGCTACTTTTCAAATGATTATGTCTTCAAATTTATAATGTTTTATGTAATTTTAACAACATTGTCTTATAGAATTAATCGAGATCTAACAAACAAGATCCATAATAGAGATATAATTACTTATTTTTTGAAATGATTCAATGAGATGTTTTGAGGGTGAAAGAAGGAAAGAGAAAAGGAATAATTAATCATAAATACACAATATTTTACTCCCTCTGTCCCTTTTATAGTGTGTACATTTTCATTTTGGGCTGTCCCTTAATAAGTGTATGTTTTGAAAAGTTAGTGGATATATTTCCCATTTTGCCCTTAAAAGTAGATTTCTTTTTAAAAAGTTAGTGGGTATTATTATATTGATAATGGTAAGTAACGGAAAGTAGATGTAAAAGTTATAAAAGTTGATGTGAGAGAAAAATAGTTGAAATTCCTAAGTAACACACTTAAAAAGGGACAGATGAAGTACCTATTTGAAGAGACGGACAAGGAACTTTTGCAATCAAACATAAAGACATTGTTTGTAATGTTCGATTGCAAAAGTTCTTAAAAGAAACTCTCTCAACGGATACACTCTCTCGCTATTCAATGAGATGTTTTGAGGGTGAAAGAAGGAAAGAAAAAAGGAATAATTAGTCATAAATACATAATATTTTGCACTCTCCCTTTATTTTGGTCACAAATACCCTCACCCCTAAAAGAAACTCTCTCAATGGAGACACTCTTTCGCTATAAAAATCGAATTCTCTCTCTCAGCGGCGACGGCAGTATGTAATTCTATTTGATATGTGATTCTATTTGAACAAACTCTAGGATTTGCAACTTAGGATTTTGGAGCCTGCCGTAAATTTTATAATGAAAATATCTATGTATATATCATAATTAGGTATATACATATATCATTGTGGTCCGTGTGGACATATATAAACATGCACATGTCAATGTTTGGTACACTATTTTGGGCCCGATCCTTATTTTCAAGGCCCAAGAATTAATCGAGGAGGGGTGATGATTTTTTAAAATTTTATGTTCGAAATTAGAATTTTTAAAAATTAGTGACATTTCATTAATTTTTTTGGTCGCCGGAAGTGGTCGGCCAGAGGTGGGGTGGTGGTCGGCCGGAGGTGGGGTGGCAATGTTTTTGAATTTTATGTACGAAATTAGAACTTTTAAAAATTAATGACATTTCACTAATTTTTTTTGTCTTTATGTTCAATTGTAAAAGTTCTTTGTCCTTTCCCTTAAAAATATCAAATGTTTTGGATTTTTAGCTAAGTAGCCCAAGAAAAAATATGACAAGTGTACCAGAGTAGTAATGTTCCCCTAATAAGTTGAAATTCCTAATTTCCTGGAGAGACGAACAATTTGAGACGGTTGGTGTAGTTATTGTTAACTTGTGTCCACTAAGAGCAAGCACAACAAGCTCAATAAATCACATCTCTACTCTATTTTAGGTAGTCTAAACCCCAAAATGGGCACAACAGACTCAATAAATCACTACCAAAAATACATCCATGAACAGTGTCTCCTCAGGACTTGGGGTGGGTGTTATGCATTCATCGGCCGTCCGATCATGTTTTGGATGGTCTGGATGCATTCGGTAATTTTAATTTAATTTTGATTTACTTTTATCGGTTAAAAATTAAAACACATCCGGACCATTCAAAACACAATTGGATGACCAAGGAGTGCACAACACAATGCATAGCACCCAAGTGCACAGCACCCACTCCGTTTCCGTCTCCTTATATCTCCTCCTTTTTATTAAGTTACTGTTCACTCATCGAACCTTTTTTCAGTATATTTTCTCTCTCCTCTGTCTCTCTCCTATCTTTAACAATATTTAAAATAAAAATAAATAAAATAGTATTTTAATAGTGGATAGGTAAGTTAGGTTAGTATTATTGGAGTATTGAAAAAGACGTGGATAGATAAAATACTGTTTACTACTCCTCCGATTTATTGAGGCTTATTGGGGATTGGGGATGCTCTAACCACTTATGTCAGGTAATTAATACTTCGTTTCCTATAAAAACCAACAGACACAGGTCACCAAATGTGTAATCTCTCTCATCACTCTCTGTGTCTCTGGTTTGATATCGCTATTGGGTGTTCTGGGTTTTCGAAATTAAAGGATAAATAATCAATCATCAATCGGAAATGGGAGAGGAGGAGGAGGAGGAAGAGTGGTTCAAGAGAGGAGCTGAGGTGGAAGTGAGCTTCAACGAACAAGGTTTCAGGGGGTCATGGTACACCGGCACTGTCCTTCGAACAGTCTCGAAGAAGAACAACAAGATATTCATCGAATTCGATACCCTCAAGGCCGACGACAGGAAGTGCAGATCTAAACCTCTCAGGCAGTTCGTAGACGTTGTAGACGTTAGGCCAGTGGCGCCTCGAGAGCTCACCCGGAGCTTCAACCTAAGCGATCTGGTCGATGCCTTCCACAATGACGGTTGGTGGGAAGGTACTATCACACATGTCCTACATAATTCTATCTACTCCGTTTTCTTCAGAAGTTCAAGGGAGCAGATTGAATTTCACGAGTCGGATCTGCGCTTGCACCGTGAGTGGGACCATGGCAACTGGAAACCCCCTTTGGAACCACCACCACAACTACTGGATCAGCAGCAAGCTACCCCCGCCCGCCCGTCTTAATTAATTAGTTGCTGCCGGCCCCCAGCAGGTCTCTCTCTCTCTCTCTCTCTCTCTACTTCAGTCGTTGTTTTGTTAATTTCGTGTGGTTTGATTGGTGAGATTATATATATATTATTATAACAAGGAAAGAGAATTTCTTCGTTGTAATAAGTCTGGATAACTTAATTTAACTAAAACTGAGAGTTGTATGATGAGATTACACCAAAGAATTTTCATTTTCTCCTCTGTCCCACAGAAGTGAAAAATTCCCAATTTATTTCCAAGTGATAATATGATTCACGCATACTTCTTTGTAATGTTAGTTTTTTCCTTTCCGGTGCTTGATCTTATCGTATCTATGTACGAGTTATGTCCAAACCCTTTAATAACTGACCCATGGATTCGAATGCCTAATCATAGCCCAACGAGTAAATAAATACACAGAGAGATGTTGTGTGCATGTTATTTGCCTTGTTCATTGTTGATGGTGTAGATAGTGTGTTATTCATTGCGATTGGATAAGTGGACCACTTATAGCCTTCTAGGAAAAGGGATAGGTACCCTCAGCAATCCCCC